>JANHFM010001855.1:89017-99070 GCA_032468115.1 Grayia smithii | reverse complement strand
AAAATCTCCATTCCCACCCCACTCTGGGGCCAGCCAGAGGTGGCATTTTCCGGTTCTCTGAACTACTCAAAATTTCCGCTACCGGTTCTCCAGAACCTGTCAGAACCTGCTCGATTTCACCCTTGGCCCAGAGAGGCAAATATCTGCCTCTACCAAGGATCGAACTCACAACCTCCTGATTGTGAGGAGGCAGCTCCTCCTCTAGGCCACTCCGTTTGGAAGAATACAATGTGCGACGTATTTTGTAACTGTGCTTCCACTGTGATGCAAGAGTAACATGTTTATCTGAGGAGGGAAAAAATAACCAGGCATTGAAGTCAATCACAGCAAATGGAAAGAGGAGAAAAATTAAATTAGAAGATAAAAATCCTCTGCAATCTTTGGCTTCCCTGGTGTCCAATTTCAACCTACACTTACCAGCTCAACCTAATAAATTTATGGTTTAGCCTCCACTAAGAGGCTAAAACATATGAAAATCGGTTGCGGGAATTGGGTACGTCTAGTCTAGCGAAGAGAAGGACTAGGTGTGACAGAGGCGTGGCCAGTGTCGCGGTGAGACAGCATGTGCCTCAGGAGCTCCCGGGGGATAGTTGATATCACATCCATTTGGAGGTCTTTATTGACCAAAACCGTCTTGTAGGGACAGAGAACAAGAGAACGACTAGGTGTGATATGATAGCATGTTCCAATATTTGAGGGGCTGCCACAAAGAAGAGGGGGTCAAGCTATTCTCCAAAGCACTTAGACTTATATACCACTTCATAGTAAAACTGGTAGGAGGCTCTGCCCACCTGCCATGACATCATCATGGGGTGATCATGAGCCGAGGTGGCACAGTGGTTAGAGTGCAGTACTGCAGGCTACTTCAGCTGACTGCTAGCTACAGTTCAGCAGTTCAAATCCCACCAGGCTCAAGGTTGACTCAGCCTTCCATCCTTCTGAGGTAGGTAAAATGAGGAACCAGATTGTTGGGGGCAATATGCTGACTCTATAAAAACTGCTTAGAAAGGGCTGTAAAGCACTCTGAAGTGGTATATAAGTCTAAGTGCTATTGCTATATACAATAGAGTATCTTTTAGTCCAGCCCTCTCTGGCAGGAGACCCTATACCAGAGCTATCAAACTGGATGCTGGCCACACCCACACCCTGTTTAGCGAAGGGGGGAAAGTCGCGATATATCACATGAAGCCGTGATGATGCAAGTTTGACACCCTTGCCCTATACCAAAGTTCTGATGGCCACACACATACACACATGGTCATATGATTGCATTTTTAGCTCGTGGCACCTGGTTCGCATTTATACTGCTTGTAGCATTCCATGGTCATGTGACTCTAATAATAATTATATTTTTTTTCTGGTGTTTACTTCCAGTTTCTGGAAAAAAATCCATTGGGTATAGTAGAATAACAATGGTGGCATTTGTTTAACAAGCATAGTGTCCACACCAGAAGATTGTAATATTGGGCGCAGTCACATGATAACCAGCTTAATGACAACCATTACTTATGACCATAATTCTGGGCTCAATTTCAGTTACACGTTGAGGACTATCTGTACTGAATACAAAGGCAGCACTTTTTTTATACATTTAGGAGGCTTTAAGACTAAAATGGGTTAAATCTTTTATTAAAAACTACAACCTTAAAAACATTGAACATTGAATCATTGGGAGAATCATGGTTGAATTCCACATGATTTGGATAGATCAAATGGGTCTTTTTCTTGGAATTGGGAACAGTTGCTGAGAACAGCTGAACCATCCCATAAAAGACACAACTGCCTCAAGAAATTATGCTATGTGCTTCAGTGGTGGGTTGCCTCCGGTTCGGTCCGGTTCGCGCGAATAGGTAGCGGTGATGCTGTGACGTCACCGAACCGGTTCTACGCGTCCTGGACCGTCGCCCTCCTGTGCGCCCAAACTTACCATTCCATGCGCAGAGCGCACAGAGCGTGCAAAGCATGCAGAGCACGCTTGCGTGCATGCACAGGAAACTTTTTTTGATTTTTTTGTCAAAAAAAAGCTTCTGCGCATGCACAGGAGCGCCCGGATGCGCGCGCCATGCACCCCAACCACGCGTGAAGCGCGTGCACCTTTAGAACCGGTAGGAAAGGTAAGTAGAACCCACCCCTGATGTGCTTCCAGATACTACTTTTCCCTTCAAATGTGAGGTGCTGCACAGCCCTAATGAATAGTGCAAAATATATCAATGTAAGACTCATTGAGTTCATTGCATTTAACTTTAAGTAGATGTATTACATTCTTAACAACCCTGACACAAAACATTACTCTGAAATAATGCCTAGTGACATCAGCTTCAGGATCTGACCTTTTCTGGCCTTGTGAGACATTCAGGAGTGATGGATAATTTGTTGAAACTGAACCCAGAAGACCTATGTTCAAGTCCCCATTCTACCATACATCTTACTGGGTAATTTTGGCCTAGTCATTTTACCAATCTTCTTCATGTAACTCCTTTGGTAGGAATAAAATCTGCTGGCGAGTCTGCTTTCCCAAATGTGTGCAGCTTGATTACTCAGAGGAAAAAGATAACTGCCCCAAAGTGAATCTGCCAATCCTGCAAGATCTGAAAGAGGTCTCTTTGAGGTGGTGTCGCTCTTGAGGAGCAATGTGTGAATTTCTGAAAGGGGAAAGTACTTAGAAAATATTTGGAGGATATTAGGTTTCATTTTAGGATCTGTTTCTGTTGGTTGGTGCCATTGTTATTTATGATACATTACTTACTCAAAGAAGTTTTTAACCCTTATTCTCTATTTTATACTGATTAAAGACACTTCTGCAGTAGGAATACAATAGTTTTATTGAGATCACTCAAACAATAAGCATCGCTCATCCTTTCAACATTTTGAATTTTTATTTCTTTTATTATATTTTGCTTTGCCATTCTTTTTACCTCCTTTACTTCATCCAATCTTGTGTGACTGAATCATTCTGTGTCACACATCACTCTTCCCATGGTTTGTAGTTCTGTCATACAACTAGCATCTAAAGCCAAACCCAAGCCAGCTACTCAGATGTCAATGCAAAGGACAGGTGTAAGTGCCAATTAATAGTTAGCCCCAAAAATCATTTTAAAATTCTATTTATCTTCATTGTTTATATCAAAGGCACTATTTTTTTAAAAAAAAATCATTTTATTTAAACACATTTCTATCCTAACACAATCAAAATAAGACCCTTGGAAGCTTACAATTTTACTTAAAAATCTATAATAGTTCTGATTTCACAGCAGTTTCAGGCTTTGTAAAGCTATACCACTTCAGAATGCTTTAACAAGAAAGCAAGTAGTCTTCAACTTACAACAAGAATTGGCATTGGAATTTCTTTCTTGTAAGTTATTGTGATCGTAAGTCAAGTCAGACTGAATGTTATAATTCTTACAGTGGTAATTATGCAAATCATTGCAGTCATTAAGTCAATCACACAGTCACTAATGGAATGAAGTCATTAAGTGAATCCAACTTCCCCATAGGGAACAAATTGGTAAAAAGGTAACAAATTATGATCACATGATTGCAGAATGATGCAACTGGTCATAAATGTGAACCAGTTGCATTGTCTTCACTGAATTGTTTTCACTGTGATTCATACTATTTATCCAGGCACCTATTACTAAAATCACAATACAATAGCAAGCTAATATTCAGAAATAATCCTGTCTTTATACATAATTCCAGTGCATACTGCTCTTCCTCACAGTCCATCAGAACCAGGCTGGCAGGAATATAATGATGGAATATCATCCAACAAGAGTTAGTTATCACATGTCCTCTTGTGTGTTTGTGTGCGTGTACACACAAGTGTGTAAGTCAGATAAGACAGAATGAGGGGAGGATTTATATGGATATGGAGAGGGATGTTAGCTCTCTCCAAATCTAGCATATGGAAATCCACCATACATAATTCAATATTACACGTGGCATTTAGGGAGAAAAAAGATATCCATCTTATCTTATTTGGGTAAACTGAGAAATAAGAAAACTGCATAGGGAGCCCTATATCTTAGCTTTCAGTCTCCTGTGAAACTCAAGTGAAGTTTTATTATATTGATTCAGCTTTGATACCTACAGTACAATATGTATGGTTCCCACAATAGCATCTAATATTTTGTTACGTTTCATCTACCTTGTTTATATTTTTTGGCACTTATATCTTAGTCTCCACAGATCCACACTCAGCCTTGGTCTTTCAGAGATGTAGATATTTCAGTGCCACATAAAATGATGACCTGCAGTTCCTTTCAGAAATTGCTTTCAGAATTAAGTCTATCTCCTGACCTCTTTCTGCTATTTGAAGAGTTTGAAACCAGATTATTCATTCATTGGTGGAATACCTAAGTGTGAATAATTTCATTTGGGTGAATGCCTTTTGAAGACTTTCCAGACACTACAGAGATTCATATCTACAGATTAGAGTGACATGAGCACATACCTCTGCTCCTCCGTCTTCTAGCTGGCTAAGTTCACACAATCTGTTAAATCTTTTTTTCTATTGTCTCTATTATCTTAAATCAGGGTGAGTAAAAGTAAGGTTTAAAAGAGTAAAATATGATTCATACTAAATACAGAAGTATTAACATGCTATGTTACTTCTGCAAGTATTAACATATCATGCTATTCTCTTTCAGAGTAAAGTTAAATAGAGTACAAAATAGACTAAGCCAAAAAAAAAGTTAACATGTATGTTTTATAAAAATTCTCTTTGCTGTCCCTTTTACAGGACCTCATTAATTCTATTCAACACAACTTCCTTACTCTTTCTCTTGTTCCTGACCATTTGGAAGAAACATGGGTGTTGTACAAATGATAATTATGTAACTTATATTAGGTGCACTACAACATGAATGACATATAATATAGGATAACATTTTGTTATGATATCTTCATACATGTAATACCCACTTTTCCCCATATCTCAATGCAGACAATCATAGTCTGCCACAATTTACCTTATATATTTGTTTTGCAATTCAGTCTTCAATTTCCTCTCTATGAACAATCTGATTACTTCTTCCATACCTTTCAGTCCCTCACTTTCAGTCCCTATTAATTAATTAGACATGTAATTTTACCCTGTTTCTTGTTTTACTCCATCCTCTTTTAATTCAACTTACTGGTACTTCTATGTTTCTCCTAACATTCCCAACTCTCACTTTCATATAATAAAGTGGGCAAAAGCATTTTACATATCCTTTTTGCTCAAAACAGTCATTCCTTGCAGCCATTACTGTACTACAACCACCACAATTATTTTCATATTTTAGAATGTCTCAATTTTTCCATTTGTAGTGATTGGTTTACCAAAGTACACAATACTTTAATTTGTTCCAGCTTTCTGCCATGTATATATGTGTAACTTACAATTGTTCATTCAATTTTGCTTGTTAAGCACAATTATCTTGGTCTATGACTATCATTAAGTGTTGTACCCTATGACTCATGCCGAATGTATCTTTTCTTATGTACACTGAGAGAGTATGCACCAAGACAAATTCCTTGTGTGTCCAATCACACTTGGCCAATAAAGAATTCTATTCTATTCTATTCTATTTAAGACTTTAATTTTCAGTTCCATATTCCTTGTTTCATTGTACAATCTATCCAACATTCTCTGCAAATCATTCATATTCTAATCTATAGCAGGGCATCATCTGCATTAAGAATACATCAACATATATCCAACCTCACAGGCAATCCTTATATATTTATCCATAAAGCTGATAAACAACCAAGGTGTCAAAACCCTGTAGTAACAAATCATACCGGAGGCCTGATTAGTTAGATTTATTACAAAACAAGCTAAGGTGACACCACAAGAATTGCAACCAGTACATCTTCTTTCAAGCATAACTTTATAGTTATGTCACTGTCCGTTCCAGTCCATGGAATCAGCTCAGCAGGAAGGCTAAAACTACTTTTATTGAGATTGGCTATAATAACAGTTCTTTCAAGTCTGATTGTGCTGAATCTCCTCCCATCTATTCATCCAACACTGGAAGTGGGGATAGGAGGGGATAAAAATAGAAAGCCACCTATGGATGCCTTGCACCATATTTACACAATTTATTAGACCTTTTATTAGTTAGAGAATGCATTCTCACACAAAGGAACATTGCACTTCTTACTCCCTATTTCATGTGATAACATTCAACAAACATTTCATTCATTCTGCCATATTCTTTATTTCTATCACATACTGCTCACGCTGCATTCAAAAGACATCTTTCCATTTCATCTTCATGCAGAATATTCCAAAATTCAGACCTATGAAATTTATCATGTTTCCTCTAAATCAAGAAACTTCATTAATTTCTCACATTTTTTTCTATTATTCATTATGCATGGACAAATGTACTATTATGATAAAGGACATTTGAAGAGGCAATTTTTGTTTTGAAAAACAAAAATTTTCTTTGATGCCTTCAAGTTAGTTTTTGACTCCTAAGGACTTCCTGCACTAATCCCCACAATTTTATGGGCAAGGTTTTTCAAAAATGAATTGTCGTTGTCTCTTTCCTAGGCCTGAGATTGAGTGACTTGCTCAGGATGATCTTGCTGGCTTTCAGCCTAAAGCATGACTAGAATTCAGTCTCCTGGTTTCTAGCCTGCTACCTTAACCACTACAGCACTAGAAAAAGAGATGAGTCTTTAGAACATAAATAAAACATTTTGTTTTCCCAAAAGACCACAATTTCCAGATTGCATTGAACATTTTAAACTAAACCAAACAAACTTCATTGTGGTTTAGAGCAATATACAAATTCAGCCACGAAACCTGTATCTTCTCAAAGGTTATAATGCTAAAATTAGTAAATTCAATATCAGTGTCATTTTGAATTTAAATACTTTCTTGTATATTGAAAAATATTACTCCTAGAACCATTCCTCTGAACAAAATCTAGGATTTTTAGTAATTAAAAGTTACTAGCGAAAATTTGCCAGTGAAAATGCCATTATAAAATCTTGCAGAACTCATAAGTAATTCATTTCTCACATTTATTCATATGCCCCAGACTTACCATTGTTAACCAGAAGAAAGTTTGATTTACATAATGATAAAGTAACTCTGTTTAGAAGTAAAAAAAATGTGATCATCAATATAAATAATTTTTTTAAAGTCAGAACTGTCTCTTTTTGATCTTGCATGTATTTAGGGAAAGAGGAAGTGAGGGAAATTAAAAAGAATGTTTCTTGTAATCTTCACCATTTTATCGTACTGAGTTAATCACATGTGACAATGATTCCAGCCTATTTCAGAACCTGTTAAGAATTCTGTCCAGCTGAAATACATTGTTTCAACTATTGCAGGAGGCAGGTATGTATTAGAGAGACACCAACTTCCTTCATGTCAAAATAAACTTTCAGCTGTGTATATATATATATATATATGGAAGTGTGTTCTTATAGAGTGAGTTGTGATCTTGGAGCCCTAAACTGTTTCTCCTCTTGAATTTAAGATTTTTAAAAAAAAAACATGGATCTTTGTAGTACACCTCAACTATTACAGTAGTTCACCAAAAAGAGAATGGTTGTCCCATACAGAATCCAATAATCCTTATGCAGAAGTAGCAGTTCAAATAGTCTCTTTTTTTATACCATGAGTTTTACAATCTAAACGTAGACATTTAATTCCCACAATCATATTCTCAAATTGGCCTAAAAGTGACAGCAAGCTCTTTGAAGATGATGACAATGTCCTTTTCAATTATAACTGCTGATGTGACCACAGAGAATGTTGAGTTCTTAAGCCTGAGGACAAAATAAGCTAAGATACCAGGAGAGGAATTCTGGACTAGTATATGCCCTCTGCTGTTCATTTGAAAAACAACGGCCAGTGTAATTTTTCAGGATACATACAGCAAAAAAATAAATAAGTCCATAGCCAATAGAAGGCTGGCAAGCTACATTTAATGACTGGAAGGATAAACCAGCACTTGACACTAAATACCAAGGATGGATTAAAAAAGCAAAAATGCAAGAGGCTAGGAATCATGAAGACCCTCCCTCTAACACACCTCACAGAAGAAACCAATGTGGTGGTGCTTTGTCACACAGGCTGTGTTCCTTTGTCATACTAAGCCATCATGCAGTTGCATAGTTTGGCTTTAACATGTTATATAAACCAGGCCATCCTTTAATTTATTACTATTTATTAGATTTATGCCCCATTTCTCATTTAAGACCTGAAAACAGTAAACAGCAGTCCTTATTTTTGCCCAACCTGAGAAGCAATTGGGCTGAGAGTGACTGTTCTGGAGGCACCAGCAAACCTCCATGGCTAAGAATGGACTTGAACCTCAGTCTCTCTGCTTCTAGTCTCACATCTGCATCATTCCACTGGCTCCAACCAGGTTAACTAATGATACCACTACCTTCATTTCCACTTTTTACACCCACTGTCCAGTTGACATTCAAACTTCTTTGGGCAGCCACTTTAATGGGATGATGCAGACATAATAAATATGAGTAACTGTCTTATAATAAATCAAGCTGTCAGCTCTCCAGGATTTCAGAGATGAGATATTACATGCGTGATTAAATGTGTGATCTTTTGTACTCATCATATCTGTTCACCAAAAAGCTGTAGCCCCACTGATTGGAAAAAGCATTAAGACAATTTAAAAATGGCTATTTCCCTGCTACCACCAAGACTGTGTTCCCATTCTGTAGGAGGCATCCACTGACTGAATTGTTAATGTTACATAACTTGGCTGTTTTCATCATGTTCATGGGAAAAACAAAAGATTTGGAATTTCCGCTTTAGCCTCAGGCAATTCAATTTCTCTGAACAAACTCTATGACTTGCTCATACTGTTGGATGACTACCCTGTATCATCCTCCTCATTTGTACCGCAGCAAAATTCTTGGGAAATTCTAAAACACTGTATGCTTCCAAAAGTTCAACTTCTGCCCAGAATGTTAATGTACAATGTCGTTTTGTTTTCAGAAGCTGGTCTCTCTCTCTCTCTCTCTCTCTCTCTCTCACACACACACACACACACACATATACACACTTTTCAAGAGAATAGAAAAGAAGTTTATGTGCAAGGTATTTGTTAACGCGTCTACCAGGAAAAGGTGCAAAAAACAATTTTAGATTTTTCTTGGTAAAAAATTTCCCTAAAAAAAAGTTTAAGAAAGTTTGGTATAAACTTTTAGGTCTTCATTTTTTAGGGAAAATTTTCTACAAAATAAAAGAACATGGAATATTTGTTTATGTTACATTTTTCCCTGACTTATGTGCTGAGCAAGGAGAATCTGTAATAGACTAGAAATCAGTGGTGGGTTGCCCCCAGTTCAGTCCAGTTTGCGCGATCCGGTAGCAGTGACACTGTGATGTCACTGAACCGGTTCTATGCGTCCCGGACTGCGCCCCCCCCGCGCGCCCGTACTAACCGGGCCGGTCATGGAGCGCACAGAGCGCGCTTTGCACATGCGCAGAAAACTTTTTTTGACAAGTGCACACGCATGCCAGACGTGCTCTCTGCGCGCCCCGACCACACGCAAAGCGCGTGCACCTTTAGAACCGGTAGGACAGGTAAGTAGAACCCACCCCTGCTAGAAATGGTAGTAATTTCTCTCCCACAGTGAGAATGCAAACTCTTCACTGTACTAGTAATGTACCATAGTAGTTAAGATACCACAGTATCTCAATTTTCCTTTTGATTTTTGCAGTAGATTTTTATACCCCTATCCCACTACATCCAATCCACAGAATACTTCCCCGTTTCCTCGTCCATTCTCTTTTCTCACATCCAGAACAATGTCAGCATTTGGAACTCTGTATAAAAAGCATGCATGTAATGAGATTATTTATTTTCTAAAGTTCTCACATTACTTTCAAAATCACTGAGATCCTATACAGCATGTAATGAGTAATATATCTGAATATAACTGTTTTTACTAGCCTTTAGAAAAATTCATTTTCCAGACAATAATTTTAAATAACAGCCACTAATAGGAGACGTGTTAATGTCTCTGGCTCTCTAAGGACATGATAACCTGAAATTTCAGCTAAAACAAGGCATCTTG
>JANHFM010001855.1:75833-88917 GCA_032468115.1 Grayia smithii | reverse complement strand
AGTATTAACTGATGTGATAATTTTTGTATATCTCATTTTTTCTATGGTGATAATTTTTGTATATCTCATTTTTTCTACATGTTTCACCTTCCTTCTCTATACTGTAACTGCTATTCTAATAGCAAATCCTTCATAAAATTTATTGCATTACATTCTTGATTAAATTATGTTTCCATTGATATATAACTTTATGGTACTACTCAGGGGTGGGTTCTACTTACCTTTACTATCGGTTTTCTTCATGCACGCACTTTGCACATTTGTCACTCTGCGCATGCTCAGTAACTAATCTACCTAAAAAAAACTCAAAACAAGCACTCTGCGCATGCGCAGAGCAAAAAAATGGAGAAAAAAAGTAAGTACGGGTGTGTGGGTGGGCCCAGCTCCCGGTCGTGGAGAACCGGTTCGGTGTCGTCACATCGTCACCGCTACTGGATCGCGCGAACCAAGCAACCCACCAATGGTACAACTCCAAAAAAAGTGGTGTTGTTAGCTAGTTTTAGAAAATATACTTTCCCCAAAAGGTTTCCACAATTCCACAATTCCACTACTGTATCTCTTCAGTGAAGGGGAAAGTGCAGTTGTCACAGTAAGATAGTGAGTCATTTATTCATTGTTTGCATAACCCTAACCTTGAGATAGTCATTCTGTATAACTAAAAGCTGAAACAGGAAAGAACGTAATCCTCACTAAAATCTGAATGGTTTACCTATTTGGGTCATGTAATCACCCAAAATGGAGAGTCAGACAGCGATATAAAGTGTTGCACTGGAAAAACAACAGCTGTTTTTCAGAGGATGAAAAATCTGGTCCTGGTGGTTTATATCACTGAAACTTAAATTCCATTTGCTTGCCTCTGTAGTGATTCCGACAGCCATTTATTTCAATGAGAGTTGGAAGGTCAGCAAGTATTAACAAAAGACTTGACATTTTCCAACAAAGATGCATTCGACAGATCCTAAAGATTTGCTATTTTGACCATATTACTAATGAAGAAGCTGTCCAAAGGAGTTTCTCCTGCAAACTACGCAACATTGTTACACACAGAAGACTTCAACTTGCAGGTCATATTCTCTGCATGGAGAACAATTGAATCCCAAGATGGCATTGAGATGAAGCGCCAACCCTCTACCCCCCCGCTGCCAAACAACTGAAGAGGATGCCCTCTAAATACATGATGAAGAACATTCATGGAAGACTTAAAAACTCTAAATATCACACGGGAAGATGCTGAAGTACTTGCTGGAGATCCTTTGCTGGCCGATATGCTACATTGCATGGGACAATTTAATGCTAATGCTAAAATAAATCTGGATGATACAAAACCAATTTTTTTTAGGATTGATTGCAATGTGAAGGAGTGAGCCTGGCTTATAGAATCGGTCTTCTTCCCTGAGGAACTTATAATATTATATGCACTTCCATTTAAAAAAAAAATCATAATATTTTGTGAAATAAGACTGAAGCCTCTTAAGGAAAGGCTGATAGAATAATTTCTCCTGTATTTCATTTGTTTTATTTATTGTATTTATTGTATTTATTTATTTATTTATTTATTTATTTATTTATTTATTTATTTATTTATTTATTTATTTATTGTATTTCTATGCCACCCTTCTCCCGAGAGACTCAGGGCGGCTTACAAAACAAGCAATAATAAAAAACAATTAAAACCAAACAATGTAAAAGACATGATGAAACATACTGCTTTCATTGCTGCTGACAATTTCATATAGAACAAAAAACACAGGATCAAAAGTGTTCAGTACCAAAACAGGAAAAGATTCACTAAAATCTGGATGAAGTAACACCAACATTTTTATAGCTCACCTGAATCTTAAGAAGTAATCCAACTGCATCTCTTTAGAAAGAGCGCTTCACATCCAAAAAACACAGCAGAAAAGATGTACTGGAGCACAGCAGCCTATGGTTTGATGGGTAGCAGACAAAATTCTATTAAGTTCAGAAGTTCCTTTAAGTCTAAGAACATTCTGAATGGTATTTCACTGCAGTAAACTGTAATGTAATTTATTTAATTTGTACATATTGTGGAACTTAGCCACTATGTTTTGAAAACCATGATTTATGATTGAAAATATTGGAGAACCTAGTTATTTGTAGTTTATTCAACAGCTAAACCATGGCTAAAACTGATGTGGGATGCCAACTTATGGATGTTTGTACCTGTGTGTATGTATTTGTTTTCTTACTTTCTTCCAGTCCTTGAGCAGAACCTAACATTCAGTTCTCAAACCTTCACTCAGAGAACTTACTAAGTCTGTGGAGAGATTTAAAAAGTTTTACTTTAGGCTTTGATCTAAGTGCTCTGAAAAAGCACCTCATAGACATAGTTTGGAGCAGTGCTAACAATAGATTCTTGTGGATCCTTGTAGCACCTCTTTATCTTTAAAGAGAGCTTTTCTGCACATTAGCAAAAGCTCCTTTTGATAAAGGAAGCTTGCTTTTCCAGCACGAACACACAAGCAGAAGATGGTTACTATTTAAGTGTGAAAAACAAGTTACTCATAGCTCTTCATTTTTAACCTTATTGCTGTAAAAAAAAAACCTTCAATGTTGTCAGTGTATGTTATAGAGAAGGACAGGATTTGGGTTATTAACCAAAATATAATAGACAAAGGCCAAATGCAGCTTTTCAGCTCAACTGTAGGTATTTTCCATTGTGTTATCAGTGTTTAATTTCTAGGATTTTAGATTTGGGGGAAGTCAAGCTTCATTCACAATTCTGTCTTGCCTGGAGCAACATCTAAATGTCTAGCACTGATATTTAATTTTAGTATATGGACAGAAAGCTGCCATAAACTACCATATGTGCTTCAATTTGGCAAGGTGCAAACTGCATTTCTAAAAATATAAACTATTTGTAATATGGAACATTTTTGTACATTTGCATTACATTCTTAACCAGGCCAATTAAAGACCTAATGGCTGCATTCACACAACATAGTAAAATTGCTTAGTTTTAACCCTAGTTACATTTCTTTGGGTGGTTTAGCATTTTATGCAACCAAGCCTCTTTGATTAATTTATCATTCCATATGTTGTGCAAATAACTTCAGATAGCTTAATTCATAAACCCAATTAAATAGGTTGTGTGGATGCAATTAATGTTTCATACATATGCAGGTAGTCCTTGATTTAGGACCACTACTGAGCTTGGAACTTTGGTTGTAAGTTGTGGTCATTAAATGAGGCACACATGTGGCTGCCTTGCTCAAGGACTACAATCCCAACTCTCCCTGCTGCAGTCATTAAGAAACCATGCAGCAATGCCAGCAGTGGGGGAGGCATTGGGAGGTACAGAGCCTGCCAGCATGTGGAAACCTTTCATAGACTAGAAGGCCTCAGCCAGCTAACCCAGCAGCATGTGAGCCTCCTGTCTCCCTGCCCCCCCCCCCCCCAGTACTCTCAAGAAACCTGGCTGTTGAATATTAATAAGGTAATGAAGCCAAGGTACAAAGGCTTCACTCAGGTCCACCATTACGGTGGAAAAAATAGTTAAATTTCATTGGTTGAGCCATCTGACAGCTCCCTATAAAAGAGTGAGATAATTAACTGAAATAAATGTGAGAAAGTAGGGCGGATAGAGATATTGATTATAGATTAAAGATAGAATATACTAAAATAAGATCGAAAGAAGGAAAGAAGCCTATGAGGTAAAATTAAATTTATATTAAATATGAACTTTGTATTTGGATAAGTGGGATGAGATGGGACTCGGACAATACTCAAACATGAGGGGGAAAGGGGAGTAAAAACAAAAAAGAAAGTTATTATATACATGTACAATCTAAATGATATATGTGAACCTATGAGATGGGAAAATAAATTGAAAAGGAAATTATAATCGACATAGCTCGAATAACACCTGGGGAAACATTAAAGTGGGAATGAAAACAACAATAGAAAGAAAAGAGAAAGGTAGAGGAGAGAAGAGAAGGGAAGAGAAGAAGGGGAGAGGAGGAAAGTAGAAAGGGAAGAGGAGAAGAAGAAGAGGGGCAAAAAGGCAAGAAGGGAGGATGAAGAAAGGTGTAGGGAGAAAGGAAGGTGAAGGAGAGAAGGAGAGGAGGAAAGAAGAAAGTAGAGAGTAGAAGGGAGAAGGGGAAAAAGGAAAGAGGGGAAGAGAAGAAGGGTTGTAAAATAAAGAAGATGAAATGGTAGAAGAGCAATCTCGAATGTAAGTAAGTTGTTTAGAATGATAGAAATTAAAAGAAGAGGTATATACTGGATGAAAAACTGTACATTTAAGATATGTGTATGAGAAAGAAAAAATAAAAAACTTTTACAAAAAGAAAAAAAGAGCAAGCTGTCAGACAGGCAAGTTGCTGGGTTGTACTGATCTACTGAAGAAAGAACTGTGTTTGTTGAAGAATCAGCATCCTGCCTCTTCTATCACCCTATCTAACCTGGTCTTCTTCTTGCCCCACCACTCCCAGGAGGCCTCAGTAGACTAAGCCCAGCAGCACATGGTCCTCCTGCCTCTTCCCATGCACTCCTGAAAACCCTGGCTTACTCCTTTCCTACTACCACTGGCCTTCTCCCTCCCCACCACTATTCCTGAGAAATCTGGCCTTTTCTCTTCCCTACCATGCTAAGGAACACTTACCTTTCCCTTTCCCTGTCAATTGGCACAGGCACTCTCATCAGTGCAGAGCTCAGCTAGAAAGCTTAGCAAAGGCAACCTTTCTCAAAGTTAAAGAACCAATCCTTTCCACCTGTCAGTGGGCCTAGCTGGCAAGGCTTCCTAGTCTACAGTGGAGAGGGTGGGTTGCAGCACTCTGTGGTTGTAAGGGTGGGTGCACTACCAGGCACCCAAATTTTGATCGCATAAATAAGGAGGTACTGCAATGGTCAGAACTTTGGACAGGGGTTGTGAATCCTTCATTCAGGGCCATCACAATTTCATAAAGTTTCTGAGCAAACAGTCAAAAATAGAGTACTAACTGTATAAATTAAACCCACTTTAGGCATGAAAGCCAGCTGGGCTAGTCATTTTATTTCAGCCCAACTCACTTCACAGGACTGTTGGCTGGAAAACAGGAGGAGGAAGGAATATTATGTATTTTCACCAGCTTAGGTTATTTTTAAAAGATAATAAAGGTGGGATTAAAACATCTAGAATAAAAAAGCAGGTTTTAGAAATGATATCCAGTTTTTACTTAACAGCAGGATCAGAAGAAGGAGAATAAAAATCAGATTTGTGGAAAAGTATCTTTGCCTCTACTAAGTTAAAAGCAATGTTATATACATTATTACCAACCAGATAACCCTTAAAAGCAGGGGTGAAATCCAGCAGGTTCTGACAGGTTCTGGAGAACCGGTAGCAGAAATTTTGAGTAGTTCAGAGAACCGGCAAATTCCACCTCTGGCTGGCCCCAGAGTGGGGTGGGAATGGAGATTTTGCAGTATCCTTCAGTGGTGGGTTGCTCCCGGTTCGGCCCGGTTCACGCAATCTGGTAGTGGTGACATTGTGATGTCACCGAACCGGTTCTCCACGGCTGGGGGACAGGCCAACCCGCGCACCCGTACTTATGGTTTTTCCGGAAAAAAACTCAAAACAAGCGCTCTGCGCATGCGCAGAGCACTTTTTCGAGGTTTTTTTCTGGAAAAAAACTTAGTGTGCATGCACAGAGTGCGCGTTGAGTAGGCGCACGCACCGATCACGTGCAAAGCATGCGCAGGAAGAGAACCGGTAGTAAAGGTAAGTAGAACCCACCCCTGGTATCCTTCCCCTGCCACGCCCACCAAGCCACACCCACAGAACCTGTAGTTAAAAATGTTGAATTTCACCACTGTCCAAAGTCAGCGTTTTTTCCAAAGTCAGCTGGACTTTCTTGTTTTTTTTCTTGAAGATTTCACTTCTGATCCAAGAAGCTTCTTAAATTTCAATCTTCTTGGGTGAGAAGCGAAACATCCTCAAGGTAAAACATTAGAAAGCCTAATTGCCTCTTGGAAAAGCATCATTGTGGCAACCTTGACCTGGATGACTGAGGATCTCCATAGACAGAGCTGCAAGATTGTAGTTCTTTCTTTCTTTCTTTTCTTTTTTCTTTTTTGATCCCAAAGTTGAATTGCTGCCCATTTGAGTCACTTTTGCCAGGAGGAAAAGGTGTCAGTGTATCAATAAATCAGTGTCAGGAAGAAGGAAGTTTTCCTACAAAATGCAATACATGGTGGCTTCCCTCCCACAAAACAAGTCCCCAGCAGAGCTGGCTGGGGAATTCTGGGAGTTGAAGTCCACACCTCTTCCAGCAGCCAAGGTTGAGAAACACTGATATAAAGGGTGCAAAAAGTGCTTCTAAACTCTTTCTCAACCTTATTTGATCCTCTGCTGAAAACAGAAGCTTGAATGAAGCGCAATATGCATTTCTTTGTTTTTCGTTGGGGGCTGTTATTTCCCCCCCAGGCACGGCTTGCAAAAGTCATCTTACTGCTTCGTCAGTTGTTTGTTGCTGCACAACAGCATTCTCTTGCACAGGGACAAGGTCAAATGGATTTTGCTAAGAGCAGCAGGTTACTTATTTACTTTGTCCTGCAGTGAAAGGTCCTGAATTTTCCTCTGTTCCCATCATTTATTTTTGTTTGTTCTCAGGCCAGGGAAAAAAATAAATAAAATATAAAGCCAGTTTGGTTGTTCTTAAAAAATAATGTGTGTCAGAGCAGGCATCAAGCGAGCCAAGATTTTCATCCCTGGAGATTGAAAGGGGAACTTCTAGGCCAGGATTTTCTTTTTTTGGCTTCGTTTATTCCTTTGAATTTTTTCTAGAAATAAATGGGATCCAATAGGCTGTGAAACAGTTTAGTCTCTGTTTGGGCACAAAATGGAAAATGTAGGACAAATGATCTATAATCCCAAATTCAAATTTGGGTATTAATATTGCTGTAATATTTAGGGACATAGTGGCTCAGTGATTAAGATGCTGAGCTTGTCGATCGAAAGGTTGGCAGTTCAGTGGTTCAAATCCCTAGTGCTGCATAATGGGGTGAGCTCCCATTACTTCTCCCAGCTTCTGCCAACCTAGCAGTTTGAAAGCATGTAAAAAAATGCAAGTAGAAAAATAGGGACCACTTTTGGTAGGAAGGCAACAGCTTTCTATGCGCCTTTGGCATTTAGTCATGTCAACCACATGACCACGGAGACGTCTTCGGACAGCGCTGGCTCTTTGGCTTTGTAATGGAGATGAGCACCGCCCCCTAGAGTCGGAATTACTAGCACTAGCACTAGCAATAGCACTTAGACTTATATACCGCTTCATAGTGCTTTCACAGCTCTCTCTAAGCGGTTTACAGAGTTAGCATATTGCCCTCAACAATCTGGCTCCTCATTTTACCCACCTTGGAAGGATGGAAGGCTGAGTCAACCTTGAGCCGGTGAGATTCGATCTGCTGAACTGCAGCTAGCAGTCAGCTGAAGTAGCCTGCAGTGCTGCACCCTAACCACTGCGCCACCTCGGCTCGACTAGCACATATGTGCGAGGGGAACCTTTACCTTTACTATTTAAATGAGATAATAGGTAGTTTTCAATTTATGCCCGTTTTGTTTAGTGACCATTCAAAATTACGACACTGAAAAAAGTGACTTATGGCTAGTTGTCACACGTATGACCATTGCAATATCCTTGTAGTTACCTACAATTGTGATTCAGATGCTTGGGAGCCAGCAGGTATTTATCATGGTTGCAGCATCCCACTAGCCATGTTACTACTATTTTGCAAGCTTCCCAGCTGGCTTTTGACAAGCAAAGTCAATGGGGAAACCAGCAGGAGGTCGTGGCAATTCTCAGTCATCCAGGTCATGGTTTTTCAAGAGGCATCTGGACTTTCTGGTTTTTCTTTTAAGAAGTCAAGGTCCTGGTGATCTTAATGACTCGCTAAAAGAATGCAAATGACCAGCTGTCTGCAAGGAGTATAAATCCTTCCATTCCCAACCATCCAATCAGAGCTGAAGAAGCTTCTTGGATGAGAAGCAAAACGTCTTCAAAAGAAAAACCAGAAAGTCCAGTTGCCTCTTGAAAAAAAAACACCTTTGGGATTCTGGCAAAAAAAAAAAGTGGTAGCATTGGGTGCGGTCATATGATGCCTCGCTTAATGACCACACACACTGCTTAACAAATTTTCCAGTCCCAATTGTGGTTGTGACTTGTAAAGCTTAGGGGTGTAAAGCTTGGGGGTGGGGAACTTATCCTTAAGTAGCTTTCCACCTGATTTCCAAATAACTCTAAGTAGTTAGTTCAGACACAGTATCCACAGGATATGTTCGAAAAAGTCAAGATGGTACCCCCATATATAAAAACCAGGCAGAACTTTAATCACAATCTTGTGGGTGCAATCTTAACTTTTTTGACTGCACCCCGTAGATCAGCGGTTCTCAACCTGTGGGTCGCGACCCCTTTGGGGGTTGAATGACCCTTTCACAGGGGTCGAAAACACATATTTCTGATGGTCTTGGGAACTAAGACACCGCTCCTCTATCCGTCTCCAGGCGAGTCTAATAGGTCCTATTTCCAAATAGGCGCCGTAGACTCTGATTTTCGTTCGATGTGGGCCATGGCGCTTGTGAGGAAGGTCGAGGAAACGCCTGCCTTTCAGGTGTTTACATGACAATTCATAATCGTAGCAAAATGACAGTCACGAAGTAGCAACGAAAATAATTTTGTGGTTGGGGGTCACCACAACATGAGGAACTGTATTAAAGGGTGGCGGCATTAGGAAGGTTGAGAACCACTGGCCTTAATCCTTGGTCTTGAAACTGGTCTTGTCTCTTCTAGGGCATCTTCATCAAAGATTCCAACTCCTTGGCTTACTACAACATGACCAGCGGTTCAGTGATCCACCTGGCCCTCAAAGAGAGAGGGGGCAGGAAGAAATGAGCATCCGCCTCCGGCATGACGTACAGCCAGCTGCTTGACTTCACCACTTAAGTTTCAACCAGGCTGTTGTGTCTTCTTCGAGCTGTTTCCTTTGGCCCTGTGCATTTCTTTGGTAATCCAGAGTCTAAAGCAGGGGTCCCCAAACTTGGCAGCTTTAAGACTTGTGTTCTTCCAACTCCCAGAATTCTGGGAATTGAAGTCCACGGGTCTTAAAGCTGCCACGTTTGAAGACCTCTGGTCTAGAGGTAATTGACCTGACCCAATACCCTCATTGTGAAGATTTGTGCTAATTCCCTGTTGCTTTCAGCGGCTTGTGATGTATTTGTAGTGGGTCTGTTTTCCCAGCAAGTGCTTGGTTTAATTCCTCATGGGGGTCTTTTTCCCCTAATGGCTAAACCCTCACAGGGTCTGGCTGGCTTTAATGTAATCTCGTGTCTTAAGATTAGTCGGGTGGATCTGCTTTAGTTCAGAATCTTTTACCTGCCGCGTGAACCAATTCGTTCAATTTTATCTCGGGACGAGCAAGTTTTGCTAGGTTAATAAAAACCATTTTTTTTTTTGATTTCCCACCTCAAACCTTGTGAGATCTCCTTGATTGACGGCACACAGCTAATCTTTGGTCTCCTGAGCGTTTCACAGTCTGCAAATAACATCCACGCTATTCGTGCTTTCCTTGCTCAGAATATTTTCCAGAAAAAGAGTCTTAAAAGACCTAACCTCCCAGTCAGGGTTGATCTCCTCTAGGACTGACCGGTTGGATCGCCTTGCAGATCCAAGGGACTCGCAGGAGTCTCCTCCAGCACCAGAGTTCAAAGGCCTCCATTCTTTGGCGCTCAAAGCCTTCCTTACGGTCCAACTTTCACAGCCGTCCATTGCAACTGGGAAAACCAGAGCCGTGACTATACGCACTTGAGTTGGCAGGATGATGTGTCTACTTTTTAGTACGTTGTCTAGATTTTCCACGGCTTTCCTCCCCAGGAGCCTTTCAATTACTTGGCTGCCAGTCCCCATCTGAGGTGACCTTGGAGCCCAGGAAAATAAAATCTCTCCCTCCCTCCATTTCTTTCCCATCTATTTGCCAGGAATTGAGAGGGCCGGATGCCACGATCTTAGTTCTCTTAATGTTGAGTTTCAAGCCAACTTTGACACTCTCCTCCTTCACCCGCATCAAGGGGCTCTTTAGTTCCCCTTCGCTTTCTGCCATTAGAGCGGTATCATCTGCATCCCTGAGGTTGTTGAGAAGCGAGAATAAAAACATCCTTGACTTAACCACTGCAACTGAGCCCCCAGATTCCTGCTTCCTAACTGAGACCGTCGCTAAGCGACTTTCGCCCCATTTGACAATCTTTCTTGCTAGGCCTGTTAAGCAAAAGACTGCAGGTCTTACATTAATAGCACGGACGTTAAGTAAGTGAAACCTGGCTTTCCCACTTGACTTGGCTGGTCCGAAGGTCACCAAAGAGGTTCTCGTGACCCAGAGACACTCCCAACTGTCATAAGTACATGCCAGTCGCCAAGCATCTGAATTTCGATCACATGACCGTGTGGAAAAACAGTCAGCCCGGTAGCACTGATGAGGTTACCTAGTTTGGGTAATGAAACGTCTGCGAGGAAACAAGCAAGCTCGGAGAGCATCAAGGACCCCGCAGTCGTCCTCCTCCCCACAAACCCCACTCCTTTGCAGCTGATGATGTTACCTAGTTGGGTAATGAAACGTCTGCGAGAAAACAACCAAGCTCGGAGAGCATCAAGGACCCTGCAGTAATCCACCTCAGCACAATCAGAAGAAAACCTGATAGCATTTTGTATTCAATGCTTTATAATGATTCCCTTACTAAAAAGCCAATACTTTTCAATAAAAGCTGGAAAAGTTACTTCGGGAGTTCTTGGCAGTTCTCAGTATCCTAAGATGCCAACCCAGTCTGGACCACCAGAGGGTGCTGTTGATCACCACCGCAGTCCCCAAGTTCAAAATCCAGGTGAGATCCAGGGGGATTGGAAGGAATTCGGGTAGGGGGAGTCGATAGATAACAGATTAACGGAGGTGGAAGGGACCTTGTAGGTCATCTAGTCCAACCCCCCCTTCCCCGCCCCACGCACCCAAGCTGATCCTCCACCATTTTTGACAGACAGATTTAGTCCTGCCAATTTCCCTGGAGGGTTGCTTGAAACTGATTGATCGAAATCATCAAGGTGTGGTGGCATAGTGGTTAAAATGCAGTACTATCCTGATCCTGACAGGCTCAAGGTAGACTCGGCCTTCCGTCCTTCCGAGGTGGGTCAAAGGAGGACCCAGATTGTTGGGGGCAAATAGGCTGACTCTGTAAACCGCTTAGAGGGGGCTGTAAAAGCACTATGAAGCGGTATAGAAGTCTAAGTGCTATTGCTATTGCTACGGATGGATGGATGGATGGATGGATGGATGGATGGATGGATGGATAGATAGATAGATAGATAGACAGGATGATGGATGGAGATAGATAGAAAGATAGATAGATAGATAGATAGATAGATAGATAGATAGATAGATGATAGATTAGATAGATAGACAGACAGACAGACAGACAGACAGATAGAAAGAAAGACAGGATGATGGATGGAGATAGATGATAGACAGACAGACAGACAGACAGGATGATAGATGGACGGGGATGGATGGATGGATAGATAGATAGATAGATAGATAGATAGATAGATAGATAGATAGATAGAGCCGAGGTGGCGCAGTGGTTAGAGTGCAGTCCTGCAGGCTCCTTCAGCTGACTGCTAGCTGCAGTTCAGCAGATCGAATCTCATTGGCTCCAGGTTGACTCAGCCTTCCGTCCTTCCCAGGTGGGTCAAATGAGGACCCAGATTGTTGGGGGCAAGACGCTGACTCTGTCAACCGCTTAGAGAGGGCTGGAAAAGCACTGTGAAGCGGTATATAAGTCTAAGTGCTATTGCTACTGCCCACTCTTTCTGCCATAATTTCAACTGAAATCTTTCCCTGCCAGGGCTCAATGCTTCTGGACAGCAGCTCAACCTGTGCTTGGTTGACCTGTCTCCTGTGATTCAGAAGCTGAAGAGCTGGGCCAGACCAAGGAATTAACCGAAGGAAATGCATTGGCAGCAGAAGACACTTTATTTGCAAGTGGAGGTGGCATCAGCGGAGTTAGGCAAGGTCCAAATCTTTGCAAATCATGTTAAGCAGGGATTTGGTCTGACCAGGTGTGAATGCATAGACGAGAGTCCAGGTTCTCTCCCTTTCAATTGGCCACATTTGTTTAGCTGAAGAAAAGTGGGTCCCCTCATAAGATTGGAAGAACCCTGAATGCAGTTAGAAGCAAGTATATACAGATTTCTTACTTTTCCTTGGTTGCATAAGAGGAAGTCATCACACAGTAGATAAGGTGTAGAAGTTAGAGTTTGAGCTTAGTTTATTGATTAGTCTCTAGGCCGTATCAAAGAGAAGAGTTCCAAACACAAATTATTACTAAAATCTGATAATAAATAATCTAAAATGAAATTGGAACAAAATACAATTTAAAGTGAAATTGGAATAAAATACAATAATTTACTATATAGATAAATCAAATAAAATTAGTTTTCAGTATCACTCCTACGGTCTACCCCACTCAGTCTCACATATGCTGATCTCAGCTGAATCATTTTTTTCAAGTATTGTGCCGTATTCAATGTTGTTTTCAAATTCTGGCAGGTATAGAAGTTATAAAAGAACTTACGCGTGTCTTCCGTAAATTGGTATCTTCTTTGATACCTGTTCAACTATCCAGGTTGTTGTTTCTTATGTAACTTTTCACAGCCCCATCAGATAGTGGTGTCTTTGAATACTTCCCATCCATACAGTCCCTGAGTAACCTAGAATGTTGGGTTAGAGGGACCTAGAACCAGAGACAACCTACATTCAGATAAGAGTCCTGTTTCAGTGAAAACCTCTAATGTATGACTTCCAAAATCTTTTATTAGTCATATCAATTTTATTAGTTATTCCCATCTTATATTCATAACAGAGTTTCCTGTTTTGGTGACGATTATGGACTAGGAAATTACTGTATTAAACATCTATTGTTTGGCTATCTGGAATTTTCTATCCATGGTCTAAATGCTTAAATCTATTTCCTTCAAATCAGGGGTGAAATCCAGCAGGTTCTGACAGGTTCTGGAGAACCGGTAGCGGAAATTTTGAGTAGTTTGGA
>JANHFM010001855.1:48438-63408 GCA_032468115.1 Grayia smithii | reverse complement strand
ATTTTATAATTTAACTTATATTGATATTTTTTCCAAACTCTCAACAGGGCATTCCTTAATATATGACTCTTAAAAACCTTATCCACCTTTTTATCATATAGTAGATACGCATGCCATCCATATAACAAATCATATCCTTCGATATTCAATATTTTTTCTTCCATTAAGTTAAACCTATCACTAATTGCTGATGACACAGCTGCTTCATAATATAATCTCAAATTGGGCATTTTAAGACCTCCTCTTTCACGTACATCTTGCATTATCTTTAACAAAAAAATTTACTACCGGTTTTGTGGCTGTGGCCTGGTGGGCGTGGCATGGCTTGGTGTGCGTAGAATGGTGGGCGTGGCAGGGGAAGGATACTGTAAAATCTCCATTCCCTCCCAACTCCTGGGGGAAGGTTACTGCAAAATTCCCATTTTGCAGCTGGCACTTGGGAGGGAGAGAATAGATGGGGGTGGGGCCAGTCAGAGGTGGTATTTACCAGTTCTCCAAACTACTCAAAATTTCCACTACTGCTTCTCCAGAACTGGTCAGAACCTCTGAAACTCACTTCTGTTACCAAACCACAGTGGTAAAAGACAGACTAGGAAGGCAAGTCAAAATAGGCAAGAAAATGGTAAGACAACACCTGTCGATCCTAAATAAGTTCAATCACAAGGACCAGATGTATCCCAGAGTTCTGAAGGAGCTTGCAGATGTGATTTCAGAACCACTGAACCATATGTTTCAAAGATCCTGGAGCATTGGAGAACTACCAGAGGACTGAGAAATAGCTTCAAAAAGGAAAAAAAATGGATCCAGGAAACTATAGACAAATTAGCCTGACATCAATTTTCAACACATCTGTAAACACCTAGAAACTAACGAAGCTATTACTAGAAACCAGCATGGGTTTGTCATGCCAAATAAATCTTATTGCATACTTGAACACTGAGCCCTACTCAACAAAATGCAATTCATTGGTAAGGTTTTACATTTAGACAAGAAAAAACAAATGCACAGATATAGAATATTGTATGTGGTATCTGGCTCAAAAGCAGTATCTGTGAGAGGGATCTAGGACTCCTAATAGAGAATGATTTAAGTATAAGGCAGAAGTGTGCTGCAGCTGCCAATAAAAGCCAATGCAGTCCTTGGCTGCATCAATAGATAAACAGTATCAACATCATATTAGTACTGCTCTATGCTGCCTTGGTAAAACCACACTTGGAATACTGTGTCCAGTTCTAGTCATCATGACACAGAAAGTATTTTGAGACTCTGGACAGAATGCAGAGAAGAGCAACAAAGAAGATTAAGGGACTGGAGGCTAAAACATGATGAACAGTTGGTATGTCTAGCCTAATGAAGGATGATATGATATCAGTCTTCCAATATTTGAGAGGCCATCACAAAGACGATGGGGACAACCTAATATCCAAAGCACTTGAGGACAAAATAAGAAGTAATGGATGGAAACTTATCAGTTGGATTACAGTTATATAGCTTTCAGAATAGTTAAAAAACTATTCTAAAAGAAAAAATCAAAATAGTTAAAAAAAAACACTGAAAACTAAGCTGGCAGGAATATCCAACATCCCAAAAGACAGATTCAAGATCCAAAAAGATATTGACAGACTTGAACATGGGCCCTTTCTAAATATGAGAGTGTGTGGCAACAGCCAAAAAGCCAATGCAATCCTAGGCTGTATTAATAGATGGATAGAATCAATATCAAATGAACTTCTAGTACTACTTTACAAAGCCTTAGTAAGACCATACTGGGAAAATTACATCCAGTTCTGGTCACCACAATATAAAAAAGATGTTGAGACTTTGGAAAGAGTGCAGAAAACAGCAATAAGAATGATAAGGGGGCTGGAAGCTAAAATACACAAAGAATGGTTGCAGGAATTGGATATGTCTAGTCTAGTGAAAAGAAGAACTAGGGGAAACATGAGGGTATGTTCCATTTGATGAGGGGGTCAAACTATTTTCCAAAGCACCAAAAGGCAAGACAAGAAACAATGGAAGGAAACTAACCAAGGAGAGAAACAACCTGGAATTGAGGAAAAACTTCCTAAGAGCGAGAACAATTAACCAGTGGAACAACTTGCCTCCAGGAATTGTGGTTGCTCCAACATTGGAGTTTTTAGGAAGAGATTGGACAGCCATTTGTCTGAAATGGTATAAGAATGTTTGAGAAGGGGGTTGGGCTCAAAGACTTCTGAAGACTCTTCCAATTCTATTATTCTATGTTCTATGTCATTATGTCATTTTTGTGGAAGTTAATGGACAAAGTAAATCTCTCTTAATGGTATGAAACTGGTTGAGAAATTTTATCCGATTATACAGTATATTCAGCACAGGAACCAGGCATTCTTCATGCCTGTTCACTTCATGGCATTTGTGTGCATTAAAATCTTTAAAACTGAAGACAAATATCTGGTAATATTTTTGTGATCACAATTGGAAAGGATAACATTAAGTATTCCATTCTGTTGCATGGTTTATTAGATAGTTCCAGTTTTTATTTTGGCAGAAACTGTGGGGAAAAGAAAAGCACATAATTATCTTCCTTCTTCTTTCTTCCAATTGCTTGCCACAAAATGGAAAAATAGTTTTTGTATTTGAGGATATTGCGCCATATTAGTCCTCACATCTGGGCTTTAGCAGGTGGGGGAGGTATGTTTAACCTCCTCCATTTCTGTACTATTATCTTGCAATCATTTTCCATGTCGGCACAGATGTAGCTGTAAAAACTTGTTTCAAATTAGAGCTGTGAGAGCTGGGGAAAACCCACCTGGAAACACACAGTTTGGGTGTGTGTGTATCTAGTATATATATATGTATATGCCCACCCAGAGTTTTCCACTGCAAGTTACTTTTCAGCAAGAAAGATGCTTAAATACATGCAGAGGAATTCTTTTTCTGTTTTTTTAAAAGAAAACCATAAATAATTTTTAATGTGAAGAAGGACTAGGGAAGACATGATAGCAGTGTTCCAATATCTGAGAGGCTTCTACAAAGACAAGGGGTCAAAACTATTTTCCAAAGCATCAAAAGGCAAGACAAGAAATAATGGTTGGAAACTAGCCAAGGAGAGAAGCAACCTAGAACTAAAGAGAAATTTCCCAACGATGAGAGCAATCAACCAATGGAATAGCTTGCCTTCAGAAATTGTGGGTGCTCCATCACTGGAGGGTTTCAAAAAGAGACTGGACAGCCATTTGTCTGAAATGGTATAGGATCTGCTGCTTGGGCAGGAAGTTGGATTAGGCCCCTTCCGAAGTCCCTTCCATTCTATGTTCTATAAAAAAGAAAAGATTAGTGAAATCCATTAATATTTATGGGAGGCAGCCTTTAAAATATAAGTCTGCATCCTTTCTGTTTTGTTTTTTGTTTTCCCTATTGAGAATAATAAAATAGAACTCTAAATTGATACCTGTTGAACACTGCCTTGGTGACCTATATTGATACTCTGCTGTGCCACCTTCCGTTTTCATGCAGAGAAATATATCATTGAACATCATCCAATGACTTCCTGTTATGTATGGGACATGGAACTATAGTATCAACCTGAATTTTGGCACCACCATGACAAAACTGGTTTTGTTTATTTTGGTCATAAGATTAGCCCAACAACTGAAAGCCAGAAGAGAGCAGCAAGCATTCCACAAATAATGTTTGTGGCATAGAGCAACAAAACATAATAAAGTTATGATTGTATTCTTCAGAAGGCATTTGAAATTTTACACAACACTTTGATTTTTAGTACATATCAGCTGTTTATATTTGTGAGATATTATTTTATAAACTCCAACCAATGTCAGTCATAATTACAAGTCTAAGGTGGCTGAGAAGCTGGTAGAGAGCTTTTGTGATTTATATCCAAGCCCTCTTGCAGAGAACTTTGTACTGAAGTGGTGACACACTTTTGATGTGATACTTTAACACCTGAAAGGTATGTTTTGCCAGTTATTGAGGTACATAGATTATCTCATCTTATTGGTCACCACAGCTCCCAAGAGATGCACAGAATCAATCAGTAAAAGAAGTATAGAAGGCTGACCTGTAGAAATGGGTGCTTTAAAGGTGCTTCAGAGTTTTTGTCAAAGTGAAACATCCCTTGCAATATTTGCACAGTCCTAATTCTAAACAGAGAACATTGAGATCTGCTATCCCTTTAAGTAATGCTCCAGTTATTTGTCTGGTGATTAACATTCAATCAACTAAGGAAGAGAATTCTAAGATACAATCTGATCCCAAGAAAGAAATACAAGAAAATCATTTGAAATGTACGTTGAGATAACACAACTGCATCTACTGTGTCACAACTTTTTAAAACATTGCTTATGAAAGGGCTGTTAACTTGATTGGTATTATGAATTGCTGATATTGGTTGGCATTTTAACACACTTCTGTCTGCAGTCAAAGATTCTTATGTGGCCATTTGTAACATCACAGTCAATCCCTCCCCAATTTAAACTGTTTTGCAAACAAACTTTTTCTCCATGAATAATTGATGAGAGAAAACAGCTTGTGGTCTATGTGCTCAGAACTAATTTTGTTCTATGTGGTTAGTGAGACTGAAGATGTGACCCAAGCCCAGTACCATTTAAATACTTAGTACTTTGTTACCTTGACTGGTGTAAAGTTGGTTCCCAAGGTAAAAACTAAGTGGTCTGCTGGCATATGGTGTAACCTCCATTTGAGTGCTAAAAGCTGGAGACTGTTTTTGTGAAACAGATGTTGTTGAGTGCAGCAATGCACAACTGACTCTATCTAACAGCTGGGAATCCTCGGTGACCCATATAGCTGGAAATAAACATGGCCCTATGTTTGGCAGAAGTATAAAGAGGCAAATTTTCATTTGTTAAAAGGGCTTCACAAAATGAAGAGTAAATGTTTCCCGCTGTAACCTGATTTTTATTCACTAGAGTTAGCTCTCCGGCAGTTTTCAGCAATGGCTTTAGATTATTAGAGCCCCCCTTTGCCAGATGAAGGCTGCAGTTGCATTGACATATAGTGCAGATGGAAAATAAACATCTGCCTCAATCAAGAGAGGAAACCAGCAGACAAGGCTGACGGATATTCTCTGGCAAGGCTCTGTTTTTCAGGAAAGCACATAAATGCTACAGGACCACAACCACTGGCATCGTCTGGTGCTGTCCTTATGTGGTTACTGACCATGAAGAGAGATGATTAGTATGCACTCTCTAAGGAGGAGTGGTACAGATGCTCGGAGTGATATGCTTCCAACTCACTAGGATGGGGTTTGCTATAGCCATGTATGCTAAGCTGCAGAGCAGCTTGGATTTATTTTTTGCAGTGTTTCAATGACATTTACCACCCATAAATCCTGTCTATCTGGGGGAGAGAAGAGTGAAAGGGGTTTCCGCATCACCAGCAAAAGAATAGAGTTGGATAGCGGTAGTGATATACAGAACAAGGGAGGGAGAAAGAGGAAAGAAGGATAGAGAAAGAAAGAGGAATGGAAAGAGAGAAAGCACAGATTATTCCAATGTTTTACTATTATTTGGGTCCTTTTAGGAAATCAAGCATGTTGTTTAATGGACAGTGGAGAAAAACAAACAAAGAAGAAAACTGATAGACACCAAGATAATCAAAGCCATTTTAGTACTAAAAAGAATCTTTTTAAAAAAGATTGAAATAAATCCAGATAGTTTACATCTCTCTATAGTGTCTTAAACCAAACAACCACCATAAGCTTTTCTAGGATTTTGCACAAAACATGATTAAATAAGTAATAGGAACCAAGCTCTTCTGGCTCTACCAAGTATTTTCTTCTTACAAAAAACCCAACTATAATTGAGTCCAAAAGAAAAACTTCTTCCTATATTTCTTCTCTTAATTGTTCCCTTTTCCCAACAGTTATCCATGCCACCCAACCCTGATATTTCATTTGTGCCTGCCTTATCTTCCCTTCTCTCTTTTTTTCTTCCTTTCTATATTTTCTATCAATAGATCAAAATATTTACATTTGGGGTGCGAGATCATTGTAAAATAGCATCAATGAACTCACTTCAATAATTTGAATAATTCCTTTCTCATGATTTTCATGTGAAGTTTCACTTGTGAAGTTTAGAGTCTGCTTAAGACACTTTTCCATAGTTTGTAAACATGAATCATAATTAAGTAATGATCCTTTGTTAATTTCATCAATGGATAACTGCCACCCGTGAGTTAAAATTCAGAATATTCGCTGAACAAGTGAAACTACACTACACAATTTAAAACAGGGGTGTCAAACTCGATTTCATTGAGAGCTGTATCAGGGTTGTGTTTGACCTCGGGGGCAGGGATGGGATTCAGCTGATTCAGGCCAGTTCAGGAGAACCGGTTGTTATGATTTTGGGCAGTTCAGGGAACCGGTAAAATTGACCATTGACTAGCCCTTTCTGCCCCGCCCTGCCCTGCCCTATATATTATCTTCCCTTCACCATGTGGTCCAGCTAATCTCCGTGCCTCGACTCTGTGCTTCTCCCACTCTGCTCACCAAAGGTAAGCATGCCACCCACTCGCCTTTTGCCTTGGTTTGGGGCCAGGGACATGGCATTCCCAAGCTCTCACCTTGCCCCGGAGCCACCGCCTACTCACTCCCTGCCTCAGCCAGGTCAGGGAATGCACTATTCCCTGGCTCCAGCCTTGTGCCAGAGCTGCTGTCTGCTTGCCACCAGCCATGGCTGAGTTGGGGAATGCACCATTCCCCACCTCCAGCCTTGCCCCGGAGCCACCATCCACTCGCCACTGCACACCTCTGGCCTCAAACTACATCCGGGTTCTCCTTTCCTAAAGTGCTGCAGTGGACATCTTGCAGCCATCCCTGGCTGAGGCTCACTCGCTTGCAAAGATGCTCCATGTGGTCTCCGGGTCAGCAGCTGCTTCTCTTTGCTGCTACTCTTGCTGGGAGAGAGAGCATCTCTTGTGCAATTTAGCAGCTGTGAGCTGTCAATTTCCTCTAAGTCCCATCTGGAAAACGTGCAGTACAGAGAAGCAGCATTCAACATGGCTGCTCACAGCTGCTAAATTGCACAAGAGATGCTCTGTCTCCCAGCAAGAGCAGCAGCGGAGAGAAGCAGCCGCTTCCCCGGAGAGCAAAGATGGAGCAGAGCAGGCCCCGAAAGGCTGCTCAGTGGACCCTTGCCACATGGCAGAAGCTCTGTGTGCACGCACGTGCAGAAGCCCTGAGCGCACATGCGTGCGCATTCACATTTTTGGTGAACCAGTTGTTACGTTGTTGAATCCCACCACTGCTTTGGGGGCAGGGTGGGTGTGGCCGGGGTGGGCATGGCCAGCTTGATGTCATTCATGTTAGGGGTGCCTGTGGTGGTCCGAGCACTCTGCCAGCAAAAACAGGCTCCCAAGCTCCATTTTTGCCTGTGACCGCCTCCTGCAACCCTCTGCCAGCAAAAACAGAGCTTGGGAGAGCTGCACATGGCCCTTGCAAGCTCCATTTTCACTGGCAGAGGCACCGGTGGGCGGTTCTTCACTGTTTCCAAGGCCAGATCTAAACAACCCGTGGGCCCAATCTGGCCCTCAGGCCTTGAGTGACACTCCTGATTTAAAAGATCTGAACTTTTAAGGACAGGCTGTATCAGTGTCTCATTATACATCTGATATATCAGTTTCCAAGATGTTCTTTGCATGGCTAAGTAATTTTTCCATTAATTTACTTTTTTATTGTTCCATCCATTTTATCCATTTTAATTCATTGAATTAGAGTTACACTGCATTCAACTTGTAATAAGATTTCAGAGAATGAGATAGTTTAATGTAAACGCTATAAGCAGTTCCTGAGAAAGCCAATATTTACAAGTCACATGAAAATTATCCCCAGAATACCTTATATTCTAGTTAACATAATATTTTTCATTTTAAAAGGAAGTAATATATTTCTTCTCACACTACAGCTTATTAATAATATTTATTGAATAATGTCTACTATGCTGTTTAGAAAAGCAGTATGTCAAAACATTATAACATAATTAGATTGTAAAATTGTAATAAATCTTCCCAATTAAGTGACCGTGCCTTTTCTGAATTCCAAATTCTTTTCTGAGCAAAGTGAAAATAATGTAGGCAAATAAATAATTTTACACACACGCACATGCATTTACTTAGTTGAAAATGTAATAATCAATATAGATTATGGAAAAAACCATTAAAGTCATATTACTTCTCTAGCCATCATTAACTCTACTTTGAATTTTAGAAGATATATTGTAAATATATCTTCATGTAAAATATAAAAATAAAATTGCCTCCATGTGTAGGAAAACGAGCATTATATAGCCGAAATTCAAGAAAAATATTTATATTTATAATTTTAATTATTAACATAAATATCGATTTCACTTTTCTCCTGGATATATACGAGAACAGCCATCTTGTTTTGAAAAACAGTCTGAAGGTACATATGTAATTCCACTTTTCTCTCTGATCTGCCATATTAGTCTTACAAAGTTCTCACTGCCATTAAAAGTGCTTCTCTGCCTGTTGACTTGTTTTGACAATAATTCTGCTTCAGAGAACAGTTTTCACCAAGGAGCTTATAACAAAGATCCTCCGGCCTAGTATATTTTATTGTTCTAGTAAAAGAACAAGATGGTACATTGCCACTTCCCATATTCCAGACACCCCATAAAGTTAGTGCCACATATTTTATTTGGGTTGAGGAGGGTAGTTGATTACACAAAAGTAGGGAGTAGAATAAGCTCCTAAAGGAGTTTGTCCAAAAAGATCAGGCCAGTTTAAATCAAAATGGATTTCATGGTTTATTTGGCTCTGTCCTCTTGCAGAAGGAAATGACTGCTGCTCTGGCTCCCAATAACTGCCATCTGATCACTGTGCTTACTAGTAGAACAATCTTGTTACAATACTGTTCTACTGCTTTAGCCAAGCCCAGCTTATGTCTCCTATCCAACTTCCTATAACCAGGATGGTGAACCTATGGCACGTGTGCCGGAAGTGGCAAACAGAGCCATCTCTCCAGGCATGCGAGCCATCACCCATTGCTCTTCCAGGTTCTGGTATGCTGGCCAGCTTGTCTTCATGCATGCAGCGACACCGGAAACTAGAAGACCAGGTGGTGAAGATCATCTTCATGGTGCATGCATGCACAACGGATGGCTGCTCTTCCAGTTTCCGGCACACACATGCAGCCTGGCCAGCTGGTCTTCACGTGTGCATGAGTGCCAGAAAACAGAAGACCAAGTGGCTGGTGTGCATGCGCGTGCCGGAAACCAGAAGAGCAGCCATCTGGTGCATGCATGCGCCCCGGGCAGCCGGTCTTCTGGTTTCCGGCACGCACGCACACACACGTTCCTGTTTTGGCACTTGGTGCTGAAAAGGTTCACCAACACTGTCCTATATTTTAAATGTTCATTAAAACAATATTTTTTTCTCAGCAACAGCTTGTAGTCCCACTTTTTTCATTTATTATTTTATTTTTCAAAGGAAGTGGCATGACAGAGTTCAATCTCATTGATTTTACACTGCCTACCATTTGTGCTAGCCCTTTCTGCCCACATACACACACGAACATTGTCTTGTCTAAAAATGTGAAACCCAAGAACACCTAATTTTCACAAGTTATGCTGCCTATTGCAAAGGTCTATGTAGTAAATTCCTTCTTGTCTAGAGTTGTCTAAAGTACTTTTGGGAATCTCCACTTTATTGTCCAAATGCAACAGAGATTGGCTAAGATCATTATAACTTTTCTCATTCTCCAGTTTCAGCTGCACACAGAGCTATACTTTCATATTCTGAATGGAAATTATTTCATATGGAGGATGATACTGGGAGGATAAAAATATTCTTCCCTATCTGACAAAACTTACAAAAATCTGAGTGGAATAATAGATGACGATGATGATAGCAATAACAATAACAGAAGATTTAGTCACACAAACAATTTTTTAAAAGACTGATTTGCAAGCTGCTATGGGAGGCTTTTTTTGATAAAGAATGGGGTTAAAATGCTACATGTAAACAAATGTCATAACATTTTTGCCACAAGGCATTTGTTATTTAAATTTAAAATCAATTTTTACTAGAAATTGACAGAAAATACACATTTTTCCTTTCAGTGTTAATATGCACATTTTAGTAATTGAAAATTTCCACTAGGAAATAGAAAAGTTTATTTCACCACTTTCCCCATGAATTAGGCAATGAAAGTTATGCATAGATGTTCCCCAAGAGGCAATTTCAATGCAAAGCAATGCAAAATGCATAACCTAAAGTAGAAAAGCATTGTCCTCCAACTGGGCCGTAGCTCAAAGAGTTTAGAATGTATTGAATATTGTTTATTTCTAAAAATGCTCCACAGGAGAGGTTTAAAGAACAAACCAACAAATCCAAGCTATATTTGTTCCTCAGCCAGACAATATTTTACCTGGAATGCAAAACCTTTCCACTATTGTAAAATATAAGACTTTGGTTTTCACAGTGCCCTTATTTGAATAAAGGTTAAAATGATGATGTTTTGATTGTGAATAATTAAGTCAAATAATTTTTTTTGTAACTGATTACTTTATACAGGGGGCTATTTATTAGGAGGAAATTGGATACTTAGGAAGCTCTGTGGAATTGGCAATATCTAATCAGAGATTTTCAGTGTATAGCATCATCCACCAACTAGAGAAGGGTGAACTCTGTTGAGTATCAGAGTTTATAGTCCACTAGGGAAAAAACCATGTCTATTTAAAGCATTTCTCTACTGCTCTTCTGAAAACTACTACCAAGCTTTAAAATAATAAAGCAATATTAAAATAGTATTCTTCATGTCGAACTTTATCCTCCATCCCACCTGATTTTCTTTAGTTTAATTTAAAAATAGGTTACTTCTGAAGCACAACAATCATACCTAAGCACTTAGTTCAATGAGCAATTGCATGTGTATAATATTCTATGTATACTGTATTATACAAGTAACAGTTGCCCATTTATTAGCCTGCTTGAGTACTGTAGTCCAGATAGATGCCAACAATATATGTGGAAAACTGAATGACATATGTCATTAGTTATGGGGATTAATATGCAGGCATGTGCATGCATGAGCACACATGTACATGGCTTCCAGGAAAAAGTGAAGCTTTAGTTTCTTTGTAAAAGGCAAAGAGAGAGGTTACTGAAACTGTATTTTTTAGAGCAATATGTGGAACCAACAAAGCTGGGAAACTATTTTCCATATGAGTCCCTGGAGCCTGCAACTCTGGCAGGCAATGGCTTAGTACATTAGTATCTCCTGAAATTCTTCCAACTATTGGGAACTGCTTCATTATTATTTAATAATATTTGGCTTAAATTGACATATCCCTCGGCTGTGCAAAAACTATATTTTATGAAATAGCATGCTTTCTGACTATTGGAAGTGTGTGTGTGTGTGTGTGTGTGTGTGTGTATAAATTTAAGTATGAGTGTGTGTTTTATAAACACAAACACATGTACCCTTTCTATCCAAGCCTTACACCATAAGAAATAAAGTAAAATATGAAGTTAAACTATGAACTCAAATTAAATAGAACTAATGATGAGGAATAAATGACACTCTGCCATTTTTCACAGCCCTGCTCATGAGAGAGAACATACATTTATAATAATAAAAGTTGCCCATTTGGAGCAAGGCTAGCCCAGGACATATTGCTGCCTGGGATGCCCAGGATAAAAAGACCAAAACACCTCCCCACAAGCAATCAACACTCAGATGAGCATAGATTAATATGCTCATCAAGATTAATATCAGACCAGTGGTGAAATTTATTTATTTTTTTATTACCAGTTCTGTGGGTATGGTGTGGCTTGATGGGCGTGGCTTGGTGGGAGTGGCAGGGAAGGATACTGCCAAATCTCCATTCCCACCCCACTCCAGGGGAAGGATACTGCAAAATCCCCATTCCCTCCCCACTCCTGGGGGAAGGATATTGCAAAATCTCCATTCCACCCAACGCTAGGGCCAACCAGAGGTGGTATTTGCCTGAACTACTCAAAATTTCAACTACTGATTCTCCAGAACCTGTCAAAACCTGCTGAATAGCACCCCTGCATCAGACCAACAATCAAGAAGTAAACAATACCCCTATTAAGAAACTGCCAAACAAGCTAACAATAAAAGTCCAACCAAAGACCCTGCAAGACCACTCCCACCAACATTGACAGGGCAAGCCACTAGAACATAAATTGAGAGCAAATTCTTCTCCTTACAGAGAAAAATTGGTAATGAATAACTGCAAGAAAACAAACAAACTCAGAGATCACCATGGGCCCCTGTTACATTGTTCAATATATGCAATTCAATGCAAATAAGGAAAACCAGTGAACCTTAGATTTGTCAGTACTTTGATTGAATTACTCTATTAAAGGAATAGAATTATAAATCAAAAGGTGTATTTGTGTCAAACAGTAAATCAGGTGGCTTTGAAGCACTTTGTACCCTTTTGAAATGCATTGTGGATTCAATACCTTTTCTACAGTGAATTACACAATCTGAAGAGTAGCCAGAGTATTTTCTACAGTTTCTGAAATTGTTACCAGTTACATATAAAGCTGTGGTTTACTCTTTGATATTGCCATGATTATCTCCCCAATGAGATGTACTCAGGGGTGGGCTTCAGAATCCTTTAGCAATGGGTTTGCTGCCCTGTTGCTGGGTGGGGGTGGCCATGGTAGGCATGGCCTAGTTGGCTACCTGCACCACAGTGGAGGGGGGCATTTTTCACACTCTCCAGGCTCTGAAGGCTTTTCTCGAGCCTCTGGGAGGGCGAAAACTGCTTCCCCCAGGGTCCGGAGGCCTTCTGGAGGCCCTCCGGAGGCCAGAAATAGGCCTGTTTCCAGACTTCCAGAACCTCTGGTAGGCCCATTTTTTGCCCTCCCAGATTCTCCGTGCGGCTCCTGAACTTATCTGGAATCAGGGGTGGGTTTTACTTAGCTTTACTACCAGTTCTGTTCCTGCACGGGCTTTGCATATGATCGGCATGCGCTCTGTGAATGCGCACTAACTTTTTTTCTGGAAAAACCTCGAAACAAGGGCTCTAAATAATAATCACTGCCAAGAATCATGTATTCTAAGATAGGTAACCATATAAATATCAATGTAAGGAATAATATCCCACTATATTATCTTTCTTCTATTCTTCTGGTAACTGCTTGTGGCCAACAAAGCATAATTTGAGTCCTTCACTGAATAGTAGGCCACTTCTACCAGATGCAAAGCTTGGCAGCTAGCTCTTCCAGTATTCTTAGCATGCCGTATTATTGAGTGAATAGACAGTAAGGCATAAGAGCAAATCAACAGTCATTCTTCTGAATGACAATTCCAGAAGAGGACGGGTTTTTGCCAAACTGCCATGTCTGGATAGGCACTACAGCAAAATTAATAAATGGTGACCCTTCCCAAAAAGTAACAAGTTTAACGTAAGCTACATCAATCTTTCTGGATCTAGAAAATCCAAGGATCAGAGGCAATCATGTCACACCCTATTAGGGCAAGGCAAGGTCATTTTTCTGTATGATAATCTTTTTTTTTCCTGAAAAGCAAATAGAAAAGTAAGATCTGACTTTAAAACAATTTTTTAGATCTATAACTTGTGTCAGTGGCTGTGATGACCTATTTCCTCTGCTTTAAAAGGGGCAAAGGGGAAACATTTCAAAAAACAATTATTGTGGTGAAAGCTAGTTGAAGCTTGGCAGGGTAAATTTATTCTAAAAGGCCACCTATCATTCCTGCAGTTTTATTCTGATTTCACTGGAACAGCTGTAGGCATTTCAATTCTTCTCCATTTGGGGAATTATTATTATTTTTTTTAGTGAATATTGAAATATCTTGAATTAAAGTGGTTTTTCCTCGATTCACAAGTCCAAATTTCCAATCTAATTGAATCAAGGCTGACTTGTGTACTATATCTTATGAAAGACACATAATAATCAGTCTATAGTCAAATAAGTTCAAGAAGCATTTCAAAATGGGTCCTTTAACTAATTTTATGTTATGTTTCCTGGTTTAGGTCATACATTCATTTTTTTAAAGAAGGAAACAAACAAGTATGGAACTTATTTATTCTTTCCTAATCTTTGTGTCAAGCTTAGGAAAGGTTTTACACTAAAACTTTCACTTTAATGGGAAGTTGTGCTTGATAAAATGTCCACATATCAGTGTATATTTTCCTGTCCCATTTTTTATTTAATAAGGCCCTGGTCTCCAAATGAGTAAACTGCATTCTTTTATGAGATTAAACATGCTGGAATGTATCACAGTTTTGTTTTCTAATTAAAAGACACTATTGGGACACGCAGAACAGCAAGGGGCCTCGGCCGATTGGAGGGAAGAGTGATTTCTCCATTGAAAATAAATGCCCCAGCTGCTCTACAGGCAACAAAATGGCAAGAAGAGGGATAGGAAAGAAGCGTTCTCACAGATGGGACCACACCACATGGTCAGTGGAAGTAGCCCATTTTACTTCACAATAACTAACTCAATTATTTTGCATCAATATTTGAAGCCCTTGTGCTACCATGCCTTAGAAATAGTATCTGAGAAGCCAGGCTACTAATACCATAAGGGTAGTATAACAGAGTATTATATTACACGGCACTGCATCTACAAGAGGAATCTATCCATGAAAAATATTGCCAGCAATTTGGAATGATAGGTTATTCTTTCCTTTCCTATTTTGTGCCATCTAGAATTAAACATTGTTATAGGCAATTGATCCTTAATCAGTATATCTATGCAAATCAGATAGTTTGAAGATTCTTTTCATTTTATCCTTTCTTTCCCTTTACCTCTGAATACTGGAAAATAGATATTTATGGGATAGTATTTCCATTAGAAAAATAAGTACAAAGCACAGTTGGAGTCTTCTCAAACTTTAAAACAAAGAGCAAAACTAGAATAGAATAGAATAGAATAGAATAGAATAGAATAGAATAGAATAGAATAGAATAGAATAGAATGGAATGGAA
>JANHFM010001851.1:82601-94299 GCA_032468115.1 Grayia smithii | reverse complement strand
CAGCCAGCTATGCTGGCTGGAGAATTCTGGGAGTTGAAGTCCACAAGTCTTAAAGCTGCCAAGTTTGAAGACCTCTGATATAGAAGTTTAATGTATAAGAAGGAGAGGCAGAATCTGGGGGCAGAATCAAAAGTGGGATCAGCCTAGAATCCTTACATAGCTGCAAGCTGACTAAGTCCAACCCCTTTGAATTTCTGGAGAGTTTTATGAAGAATTCTGGGAGTTGAAGTCCACAACTCTTAAAGCTGCCAAGTTTGAAGACCTCTGATTTAAGGCAATATTTTTTTTCCTTCTTTTTTTTACTCTTGTACAGAGTATTCTTTATTGTTATTGAGTTAATCATTTCATTGAGGCCTTCTCAACAGAAAAGCCAAAATCTCGCCTGGTGAGGTGTGTGGTGTTATATACTCTTTAGGGAGTTACCACTTTATTATTCGGAGACAGGCTCTTAATTTTGCAGTATAAGGTTATTTCTTGTCTGAATCATGAAATACTATCTGCTATGAACAAAGATTTAATTTTAAAGTGCCCATCACATTTCTTTAACTGGAAAAGATTCTTCTTATCTTGGCTAACAATGACTGCAGCCAAAAAAAGGGAACAAAACAATGTACACTGTGTACGGATATTCACATATACAAAAGAAATATAATCAAATTTTCACTGTCAAGAATATCAATTTCTGTTTCCCTTCTGTCCCTATGTACTCTCTGGTCACTTCCAGAGTGTTCATTTTCAGCAAATTGGGTGAAAGACCAAACAGCTAAGTAGAGAATTAAATTGATATCAGATTAGTTTTGTCAATTCAGAGCAGGTATGCATAATGTCTATCATCTTAAGTGCTATTTCAGGTTATGTGGGATATGTGAAGGACTCTCCTCAAATGGGACAGGGTTAGGATTCATTTTAAGTGGGGTTCCTTTTAAGAGGTAGAATGTATACTGTAAGAGCCGAGGTGGCACAGTGGTTAGAGTGCAGTACTGCAGGCTACTTCAGCTGACTGCTAGTTGCAGCTCAGCAGTTCAAATCTCACCAGGCTCAAGGTTGACTCAGCCTTCCATCCTTCTGAGGTGGGTAAAATGATGATCCAGATTGTTGGGGGAAATAGGCTGACTCTTTTAACCACTTAGAGTGGGCTGTAAAAGCACTATGAAGCGGTATCTAAGTCTAAGTGCTATTGCTATACTTTATCTGAAATATCCATTCTTAACTTATCTGTCATAATGCAAATCTTCTACTTAGTGGGAATGGAATAGAACAAATTGTGGAATTATTTTTCTGTTAGGTAGTACTTGCTTAAAAATTAAATACTCCTGTATTGTATAAATCAAGCTTTATCCTAATAATAGTCCAGTAAGATAGATTGTTGACTCATAGTCACCTAGTGCACTTAAAGCTAGCTGAGTGAACATTAGAACTTCTCCATGTTCACACTGATTATATATGATAACTACAATATTTTGAGTTTCAGCTCCCAATGTGCCCCAGCCAACATAGTATGATGAGGCATTTTGGGAATTTCAATGCAAACAACTGGAGGGGGTCCAGTTTCTGATTACTATTCTTATTACTTCATACAGATTTCTGGGTACTTATTTAATCCTTCCTTTCCAGAGATAGCCCAACCAGAAGGACATCATATCAATCTTCAGAAAGGTGCTCAAGGACATTGGAGATTTGCCCAGTAGAAAAATATTATAAAATTTGGAAAAATGACTTGAAATGTATCATGTTGTAATTCTGTGGTTTGCTTATATTGTTCAAGAAATTGCCGTGGGCCCATCTCAGAGATAATCTGTTGTCTCTCAAGGACTCAAAGAAGGTTATTATTCTTCCAGTTGATTATCAAGCCCAGTTGAGCAAGCATCTTTATAGCTATTATGATATGTAAACAGTGAGAGAGTCTGCACACCATAACACATATATCATTGCTATGTCCTTATTCTAGCCCTTGAGATACTCACAGCAGTGGCTATAAATCATTCACTTGTACATTTCTCCTGTCCTGCTATGAAGAAGCATGGCTAAATGGTCATGGTTCTGCCATTCATTGTGCAGTAGATATGAAATCTAACAAGAATCTGTGCTTTTAATCTGTCTCAAAAAAAAAAAGTTGGATAATCAGTTTTTGATATAATATTTCCATTTCTACGTGCTTCCATTATTAACTCAAAAAACCCGAACCATTAATATTTCTCCCCTTGGTTGTGGTTAAAGAGAGAACAAAAAGGCAATAATCAACCACATGTAGCAAACAAGAATTTAAATAGAACAATTATAAGTTCACTTAGGATTTTCACAGTAGGGAATGAAAATATTGTCAAACTGCTTGGCAACAATATTAGAGGACATTGCATGGGGAAAATATATACTAAAATTGGTGTAGTATTTAATAAGATTGAAGATAACAAGAGCTTTGTTTCACTCCAGCTTCTGTTTATTGTGTATTGTTTTATGTCATACTGATCTAAGAACTGATAAAGCAGTAATATTGGATTAGGAGCAGTATCTTCTTGTTTACACTCCCTTTACACTTTTGATAAATGTCTTCATGCAGAGGTTCAACAAACATTTGTCAGCTATGTTGTAATTTGGATTCCTGAACTGACCATGGAATTGAATTTGGTGGCCTAAATGAGTCTTCCACTGAAATGATTCTAGGGGGACTATGCCTTGTATCTTAGCTAGTGTATAAGAAGAGGAAAAAAGGAAGGGAAGGAAGGAAGGAAACTTAATGGCAAGCATCATATACATGCAAAGAGGCATCTTTAGCCCAATTTGCTCCCAGCTTTCAACATTGCCTTTCTCTGTAATGCAGGGCATTTAGTGCACTACAAAAATTATTCATTTTTGTAAAATTATTTAAATTACTTATCTCTTTGCATATAGAGGTTGGTATGATTAGGAGGAGAGAGATAGAACACAGGAAGAAAAATGATTTACCTTTTCCTTCCCACCACACCTTCATGAACACATGAAGTACATATGCAGTCAGGATTTTTGTTCTGTTAGAAACACGAAGAGAACCTCTGTACAACTGGAACTTCATTTTACTAGTGTGTAGGAATGTTTGGTGACGCATAGCTGGGGAAGGAGGATTAAGCCCCCATATGCTGTGTGTGCTCCCTTTCCAAACATTGCCTGACATTGATGAAACTAAATTGGAAGACAAAACTTCCTTTTGACATTACTACACATAATGCGAGCAGAGTTCATATTCTGAATCCTTCTATATTAAGGATGTCAAACTTGCAGCCTGCAAGCCAGATGTGTCACGCCCTGGCCATGCCCATCTCTGTTTTAGTAAAGGGGAAAAAAGTTGCAATATGTCACATGACAACAACATGTCATCATTAATTTGACACCCCAGTTCTAGATAGAAGGTCTGCAGTCAATCAAAAGGCACTATGCAGGTTTTCTGAATTCTTACCTTCTTCAACATTTTTTTTTATTTTTCTCTGATGGAAGGAAGTAATGGAAGAAATATTGGGAAAAGATGGAAGGACTACAGATTGTCAAATCCATCATCTCCATCCATCAAATTATTTCCTTTAATGGTGCAGAGTAGAGGTGAGATCACCTGGTGTCCCATTTTCCATCTCTATTCTGCTAGTTATATACACTAAGTCTAGAATAAGCAAAGGCTCTTTCTTTTGGAACTCTCTGCTAATTACAGTATTGTTTTCAATGGTTCTAGAAAGTTCCATCCCTTTTCAATGCATAGATTATGATGATATAGATTTTGGTTATTAAATCTCTTTTTATCTCCTGCTCGGTGTTCCTCTCCGTGCTTCAGCCTATCTTTGTCCTATATTGCAAGTTAACTGATTTTTATGTTTGGTGATGTTCAGTAATTATCAAGAGTTTTTTTGTGGCTGAACTAAACATTGGGTAACTAAGCTAAACATTGCCCTTTGGATATGCCCTAATCTGGATATCAGGATTGACTGGAAGAAGCTGGACACCAATGAAATGGGAAGATATAATCATCTGAGTCCCTTGCAAACATTGCAAGACAATTGCAATAGAATTCTTTGTCTTGGAAGTAAGCCAGTCTCTCTTTGTCTTTAATATTAAAATTAAACATTTTTCATAGAAACCGCATTTAGCTCTTTAGTTTTGGATGTGGAAAAAAGCAACTGTTCTATTGAAATTTCTGTCAAGCATTAGTTCCCATGAAAAAAGAATCACTTTCCATCTTGAATGCATGCCTCATTATCTGCTTAAATTTCAGAGAGCTCATCATTTGTTGATATTTTTTTCAAAGAGAGAGAGGGAGAGAGAGAGAGAGAGAGAGAAGGGTAAGGGGAAGAGGAGGAGGAGTAGAAACTATAGCCGGTATATACATCAGATATATGGAGCATCAGGTTGGTGTAGTGGTTAAAGTGCTGGCCTAGAAAGCAGGAGACTATGAGTTCTAGTCCTACCTTAGGCATGAAAGCCATCTGAGTGCCTAAGGGCCAATTATTCTCTCAGCCCAACCCTTCTCATAGGTTTGTCTTGTAGGGGAAATAGGAGGAGGACGGAGAATTAGGTGTGTTCACTGCCTTGAGTTATTTATGTAGGAATAAAGATCTAATAAATAAACATTGTGGCATGAAGACATATGCAACATAATCTTCCCGATGCTGTCCTTCTCTTTTGCCAAAACAAACAAACAGACAAAAAATAATTAACCAATTTATCCCCTTAGGCGATTATTATGCTCCTTTTGATTTTAATGAACTTCAGTATCATTTCAGCATTTTATACCAGGAGTTTAAAAGAAAAGTATCATACTAAAAACTGCTCTCTTTTGAGAGAATGAGAATGATTTATTGATTTATGATTCCACAGCATATTTGTTTTCATCGTTAGACTATTCAGATTATGGGCAGGCTATGTTATCAATGCAGGTAGTCCTTTTTAGAGACCACAAATGGCTAACCAAAACTGTGACTGTGCTTATGGTTTTATTTTACCTTGCCTTGACTTTACAGACCTGCGAAGGTCATAAATGCGAGGATGGACATAGTTACTTTCTTATCACCATTATAACTGCAAATGGTCCTGTACGGGGCAGTCTCTAAACGAGGACTACCTCTAAAATGCTGCAAAGGGCGTACTTTACACTTTGAGCAGAGGTATCAGGTATGGTCGAGGGATGCTTTGACTGGGAAGGCAAACTTGCATGGTGGACATACATCTGGGCATGTGGTTGAAGCAAGAATTCCATGCAAGAATTGCACATGGCAAAGTACAACCTGAACTACCAGGGGCCGAATGGAAAGAAAATGTTTTTCTTCCAACACACCCTCACTCATAAACAGGAGCGGCTCTTTTGACCCTTTGCTGAATCATCTATATTGAAAGCAGAAAAAAAAAATTGGGAGCAAGAGGCAGGCAGGCAGGCAGGCAGGCAGGCAGCTTGCTAGCTGCTGTTGCTATGGCTACCAGAGCAGAGATGGAAGGAGGCCTAAGACGTATAGATATAGACGTGAAAATAAAGGCAAAAAAAAATAATTGTGTCTGTTTTCTCCCCATGCCCATTTTTGGATGCCATGTATATTTTAGAGTTTAGGTTTCCATTTAAGACTTGCCTTGTGTTTAGTTATTTCCTGTCAGTTTTCTTTTAAGCTTCACTTCATTTGCATCCACGGTACAGAAATTTGTCCCACATTTGGTCAAGGAGAGGGGGAAAAAAAAATAGACTGCATTTGCTTTTTGGATTTGTGTTTGCTTCTCCCCCTCCCCCGTCCCCACCCCCGACTATTTGCCAACATCTCTTCCCTGGATGGGTGAAAAGAAAAGCTAATCATGTTTAATTTGAATTCTCATTTTCAAACCCCAGGATTGCCAATACAGGTGAGATGGGAGATGGATTTTGTACTTTTAGCTTCTGAAGGTATAGAGAAAGGGGTCGAAAGCAGGCTTCAAAAATTTTAGCAAGGGCTTCTCTGCCCAGTTGCTGGGTGGGCATGGCCATGGTGGGTGTGGCCTAGTCAGCCTCCTGCATCACCGTGGGGAGGCAGTTTTGCCCTTCCCGGGCTATGGAGGCTTTCCTCAAGCCTCTGGGAGGATGAAAACGGCCTTCCCAGGATATGGAGGCTCATTTTTCGCCCTTTCCGAGCCTCCGCACAGACCCTGCATTTACCTGCATCCAAAACAGGCTGCCTGGGGACTCCTGGGAGGGGAGGGAAACTGTGAACCCCCAGGGAAGGGAAGGGAAACTGCAGATTCCAAACAGACTGTTTTCTCTTCTGCTTATTTTTTGTTTCCTTATACAGGTGGTCCTCGACTTATGACCATCTCTTTAACAACCATTCGAATGATGCTGAAAAAAGTGACTTATGGCCAATCTTCATACTTATAACTATTGCATAACTCCTACAGTCCTGTAATGAAAATTATGGCACTTGCAACCAGCATGTTGGTAACATGAGACATGGCAACATTGGTTGCCATGTCTCAGGATGATATGGTTATCACTTGTGATCATCCCAGGGGTCTTCCACAAACAGATTCAACAGGGGAAGGCCAATTTGCTTAACAACCATGACAATAAAAATAATAAAATTGTGCTCAACTCATTTAGGAACCATATTACTTAGAACAGAAGTTCCAGTTGTGTAGCAGTTTGAAAGAAGAAGGCCTATTAGCAAAGGTCTATAGCTATCAAAACAAATATTCTCAGAATAAATATCATCTGGTTTACAGAAGAAATGAAGGGAATATGTTTTAAAGATCAGTACATGTTTATGTTAAAAGAGATCTTTGTGAAATTTTAATCAATTCTTGAATGGATTTTTGGTCAAACATAAGGAAGCAAATTTTTGAATATTTTACAGATGAAAATGCAATATACTTTATATACTTGTTCATTTACATCCAGTCTCTCATAATTAATCTGCACTTTGAGGTTCTTTTACCTTTCACTCAGCCTACATCCCTGGCAAAAGCTTTATGCATATATTACCCTCACATCTGTACATGGTGATCTGTCGGGAGATCAGACAAACACTGAGGCGACACCGTTGCTGGATAAGAGTAAAGCTTTTATTAACAGAGCTAACGATCTCTAACCTGGCTTCAATACCAACGAACTGGACAGCTCCTCGAAAACAACTCGAGCTGCAGAACAGAACATCCAATCAGAACAAGGGAATTCTCCCGCTCGAATGGGTGGCACCTCAGCCAATCAGCGCCGCCTTGCATTTGACAGCTCCGGACATAACACCCCTTACCCCCCCGATGGAGCATGCGTAGTCCGAGAGATATGCCGGCCTACGCCATATGCGCTTGGAGCGCCGCGGAGTGGTGTCCTGTGGAGGAGACCCTCGGAACGGGGAATCAGCCTGCGGAACTGGCCACTCCAGACCTGGTAACTGAGTGGCAGGCATCGCCGGGTGGACTCTGCGATCGGGTAAGCCGGAATTCGAAGGAGTTAGGCATGGGGACTCGGGAAAAGGTGGAACAACAGCCGCGGGATGGTGCAGAGCTTCCTCATTGGGGACTAGTGGCATGTAAGGGTTGGGCAGTGATTGGTCACGGTGCCGGTCTGATAACTGGGGGTGTCTCTTCCTCAATTGGTTGACGTGCCGTCTCCATATGCGCCCGTCTTCGAGTTCCACCCTGTAAGAATATGGCCCAGTTAAATCAATCACACACCCCGACTCCCAAACAGGGCCACCTCCAAAATTCCGGGCTAGCACGGCGTCTCCCACAGCAAATCCCCGCTCCGCAGGCTGAGTGCAGGGGGTACTTCGGAGCCATGTAATTAGGGTGCAACCTATCCAGAGTCGTCCGGAGGCGCCTTCCCATAAGTAACTCTGCAGGGCTAAGTGACGTAGCTGGACAAGGGGTCATATGCTGAGCCAGCAGGTAACGGCAGATGTCCCTATGCCAATTGGTTGGGCCCAACCGACCCAAAGCCTCTTTGGCCGCTCTCACTGCCCGTTCCGCGCGGCCATTAGCAGCCGGGTGGGAAGGAGCCATAGGAGCATGGCGGATGCCCAGCCGTGCTATAAACATCTGGAAGGGTACCGTCATGAATTGAGGCCCATTGTCCGTCACAAGGACATCCGACAGCCCATGAGTAACAAAAAGGCGTTCTAATGCTGCCATGGTAGCCTCCGAAGTGGTGGATGACATGAGAGTAAGCTCTACCCATTTAGAGTAAGCGTCCACCACCACCAGCATGGTCCAGCCCTTGAACGGTCCGGCGAAATCCATGTGTAGCCGTGACCACGGGGTGGCCGGATCTTCCCAAGCCCTGACAGGGACGGATGGGGGAGCAACCCTGGACTGTTGACATGCACTACACCTTGCCACCCATTCCTCAATCTGATGATCCAGGCCAGGCCACCATACGTAGCTGCGAGCCTTGGATTTCATGTGCACTATGCTAGAGTGAGCCTCATGTAGGGAGGCAAGTATGGAGTCTTGGAGAGAGGGGGGCACCACCACTCGATATCCCCATAATAGACACCCCTTCATGACAGATAGTTCCCGTTGCCTGCGTTAATAGGGGGCAAAATCTGCAGAGACCAACGATGATGGCCATCCCCGTCTAACCCAATCTAGTACTGCAGATATGGTAGGGTCTTTAGCAGAGCAACGGGCTATGTCTAAAGCTGACACAGGGGTGACCAGTTCTTCGACCAACAAAACATGGGAGACTGGGGCTGGGTCTAAGCTGGGGCCAGGGAGTGGACAATGGCTGAGGCCGTCAGCATGGCCCAATTCCCTGCCTGGCCGATAAAGCAGGCGATAGTTATAAGCCGCTAAAAATTCTGTCCACCTGGACATTCTAGGTGACAGGATACTAGGAGTAGACCGGTCCCCCAATAATAAGCCTAACAAAGGCTTATGGTCAGTTATTAATGAAAAGGGGCGGCCATATAGATAATCATGAAATTTTTTGACTCCTGAGACAGTGGCCAAAGCCTCCCTATCTAACTGACTGTAATTTCTCTCTGATGGACTAAGGGTCCGGGAGTAATAAGTGGGATTGGGGCCTCCAATCCAGAAGGAAGTATGTGGCTTAAGATGGCCCCCACGCCGTAAAGGGAGGCATTGCAGGCTGAGGTTAGCGGCCCGCTGTCAGAGTACTGAACCAGCACCGCGTCGGAGGACAGCAACCGCTTAGCAGCTCAGAAAGCGGCTGCAGCGCGATCACTCCAATTCCAAAGGGCTTTCGCATCTAGTAGCCTATGAAGGGGTTCAGCTATGGAAGCCTTGTGGGGTAAGAAAGGGGAGTAAAAATTTAAGAGGCCCAGAAAAGCTTGCAATTCCGCCTTACTTGTGGGCTCAGGGGCATTATGAATGGCCTCCACTTTGGATGGGGCAGGCCGAATACCTTGGGAGTCTATTAAGAATCCCAAGAACTCTACCTCAGAAACACCTATCTTGCATTTTTGTTTTTTCAGGCGGAGACCTGTGCTCCTGAATCGGCCTAGGACTGCACGTAATTTATTTCGGAGACCCCTGGACCAGATGCAGAGATTAAGACATCATCAAAATACGGTACGACACCACCCAATCCCTGCAACAGTCGCTCCATAAGGCTTTGGAAAAGCCCAGGGGCAACGCTAACTCCAAATTGGAGCCGCGTGCATCTAAAAGCTCCTCTATGCGTGACAATTGTCTGAGCCAGAGAGGTGGCCTCGTCCACAGGCAGCTGTTGATACACCTGGGCGAGGTCCAGCTTCGCGAATACCTCCCCCCGCCCTAGGGAATGGAGCAGGTGCTGGACTACCGGGACCAGGTAAGGATTGGCTTGCAAAGCCTTATTGATGGTCGCTTTATAGTCAGCGCATATCCGCTTAAGCGGAATCACAATGGGGGTTTCCCAGGGTGCATGTTCTATGGGGATTAATACACCTTGCCCCAGGAGTTTGTCTAACTCTAGGTCAACTTTTGGCTGGAGAGCGAACGGCACCCTTCTAGGTTTAAGGCGCACTGGCACCACTTGAGGGTCCAGATGGAAGGAGATTGGCTTTCCGGTGTATTTACCCAGGTGATCAGCAAAAACCTCCCCGAACTCTTGATAAATGTCGTCATAACAGTCAGGAGATATGGCATGGATACCCACTTTGTCCAGGCCAAAGGCAGCAAACCAGTCCATGCCCAGGAGACTGGGCCGGGCACCGGAGATGACTATGATTGGCAGGTCACCAGCGAACTTCCCATGCCTCATGCTGACCATAGCCTGGCCCACGGTGAGAATAATGTGACCCTGGTAGTCCCGGAGTTGGATGCGGCAAGGCTGCAGCCTTTGAGCTGATAAGGAAGGCATCAGGTTCTTGACGTTGGCCCACGAAATTAGCGATCTAGCCGAGCCTGTGTCCAACTCCATCTTGAGAGGGCTGCCTTCAATATTCACAGTTAAATGAATCTTACTGCCAAGAGCAGCTGAGGCAGCCCGATTGACTGTAGAAGACTCGCTGCGGCGGCGAGAGTTGGTATCAAGGCGATTCCGGAATTGGGATGGCCCAGAGCGATCATCTGGAATGGGGCTGGAAGCTCGGCAGACTCTAGCAAGATGACCTCGCTTCTTGCAGCGACGGCAGACAGCAGTCTTGAAACAGCAGTCAGATCTGTCATGCGTTCCCCCACAACCCGGGCAGCCAACCGGCCATAATGGTTTCATGGAAGAAGCCTTTTTCTTACTGCCAGTCGCAAGGCAATGAACCTCCTCATCGTCGCTCGAAGATGACACAGACTGACAGTCTTCATAATGGACAGACTGCTTATCTGAAGAGGCCTGAGGCAGAAATTGGCAGTGAATGTCTTGAGCGGAACGTTCGGACATCTCCGAAGCTCTGGCTTCGTCCAGAGCAATCTGAAGTGTCAAGCCGGTACGTGCGAGAAGGCGACGCTGTAATTTGAGGTCCTTCAGCCTGCACACCAGCTGGTCCAGCAACATGTCTTCGAGGTCACGGAACTCGCAATATAGGGCAGCTGACCTCAAAGACGCCATATATTCATTTACGGACTCTCCCTCACGCTGCGAACGGCGACGAAAAGCATTCCGCCTAGCAATTCGTGAAGGGGCAGGAGCATAATGGTTCCTTAGTCTCTCTATCAGAACGTCCCATGGAACCTGAAAAATAGGCTGAGGAGCTGTTAAGGCGCGAGCAGTGGCAAACATTTCTCTGCCACACGCGCTCAGAAAATAGCCCCCTTTCCGGTCATTAGATACATTTACGAGGTCATTTGCTTGGAGAAAGCATTCAAATCTCTCCAAGTAAGTGTCCCAAGTGTCAGTGGCAGAGTCAAAAGGCAAAAACATCAGCTGCACAGCCATACTGACACTGACAGAAAAAACCGCACGTCTCTGCTTTCTGAAGCAGGTTTATTACCGCAATGGCTAGCCTCGGCTCTTCCCAAACCTTCGTCGCCAGTGATCTGTCGGGAGATCAGACAAACACTGAGGCAACACCGTTGCTGGATAAGAATAAAGCTTTTATTAACAGAGCTAACGATCTCTAACCTGGCTTCAATACCAACGAACTGAACGAAAACAACTCGAGCTGCAGAACAGAACATCAAATCAGAACAAGGGAATTCTCCCGCTCGAACGGGTGGCGCCTCAGCCAATCAGCGCCGCCTTGCATTTGACAGCTCCGGACATAACATACAGAGAGAGGGGTAGAGAGATGAGAGACAGAGATGAGAAAGAGAGGGGAAAAAGAAAAAGAGAGATGAGAGGGAGGGA
>JANHFM010001850.1:213801-224941 GCA_032468115.1 Grayia smithii | reverse complement strand
ATGCCGCTTTGGGGGGCAAAAGCCCTAATAAGCAGGCATATACAAAGAATGAAGGGATTTGCTAAGCACATTGGCTTTTGCTTAATTGTAAGCCGCCCTGAGTCTCTGGAGAAGGGCGGGATATAAATGGGATTAAATATTCACACTTCACATTTCTATGCCGCCCTTCTCCCTGTCTGTCTGTTTACACTGACTGTATAATGGTGGTAGCAATGGTGGTGCTTAAAGACAAGAACCAAGTAATTCAGAGACAAACAAAACCACAAATATAATTGCATGTGGCTCTATCCATTCATCAAGAGAGTAGGAAGCAAGCAATTTTTTGTGTGTGTGAAAAATGGGCCAAGGGAATTCCTCTGTATCCTCTGAAGCATGGCCTGGTATCATGATTCTGCTTACAGGCTCTGTTTTTCAGTCTTATAACTCAAGTAAGTAGAGAGGGCAGCCCCTGCCAGTTTCTGAATCAAGGCTGTTCTTCTGATGACATCTTGATTTTCCCACAGAGAGAGTACTTGACTTCTAACAAGAAGCATTTAGCTGCTTTCCTTAGCCCCTGTTGTGGTCCGCTGGCGGCCTGCGAAGCTGGCAGCAGAGTCGAACAGTGAGGAGGTTGGGGAGGAACGTGGGCCAGTCCTGGAGTCTGGGGAAGGCTCAGACGAGGGCTCTGCGTCAGAGGCAGAGAAAAGGCCATCTGGGAGGTACGTGCTGCCTCTGGAGCCTCCAGAGTTAGGACCTCAGTGAGGCAGAGGAACAGGGGGAGCCTATTCCCAATGTGCACATGGGCAGAGCTGCCAGAAGGCAAGAACGGTTAAAACAAAAGGGATGACTCAAGAGTAGGGCTTGATTGGCCCCTCCCATAAGACTTAAAAGAGGAGCGAAGGCACGTGGGCCTTTGCAGGAAGCAATGTTGTTAATTCTGTTCAGTTTAAAATTAATAGCTCACCTGTTTGGAACAGAAGGCAGAATTCCTCCAGCCACAGGTAACAGTAACAGAGTTGGAAGGGACCTTGGAGGTCACCTAGTCCAACCCTCTGCTCACACAGGAGACCTATACTAGGGATTCGAACCGCCGACCTTTCTGATTGGCAAGCTCAGCGTCTTAGCCACTCAGCCACCTAGGGAGCCACTTTGCTTGATTCTGTGTGGCTTTGCCAATTAGGTCTTTGGCTGCATGTCAAGGGAGATAAATTAGCCTTATCCTGAAGGACTCTATACAACTATTTGGGACTCATCTGTGAATGAAAAGAATTCACAGCTGTTGCAATAAAAGACGTTTTTGGGACTACTCGTGTGTTTTACTGACTCAGGAAGCCTAAGTCACAACAGCCACTTGCTTGAACCCACAGTAACCAACTCACCTTCTCAAAGTTCAGGTCACGCTTCCGGGGTACATCCAGGGCTGGGAAAAGGTCCCCAATGAGTCCCATGAACACAGGTAAGTCATCAGTCACAATCTTGGGTATATTAAAGTCTCGCAAAGCTCTCATGAGGACCTGGTCTTCAGCCCGGCCTGGGTCTCCTCTCTTCAGGGACCCTGCCACCACTAGCACAGACTTGATAGCTCTCAAGCCCCAGTCATAGTGATCCTGAGACAGGAAGTGCCATTAGAACTCCAGGTGAATAAAAGGACATCGCTTAAATATCAAAACAAAAACATCGCAAAACATCACCCACTTCCAATGAGAAGAAAGGACCGATGCTTCCTAGACATGGTTTCCTTAGCAAAGATATCCACTATTAATCAGAGGAAGATGGCCCTTCCCAAACTTTTTAAAGTCTTTTCTCAAAGACTTTAAACCAGCTTTCCCCACACAGGGTACTGTATATGTTTCTGAACCATAACTCCCATCTCCCTCACTATGCTGAACAGGGATGATGGGAATTGCAATTGCAATACGTCTATGTGGTTCTCTTGGTTGGAGAAGGCTCCTGCAGGCCACTTTGGCCTACCCAAAGGAACAGGGTGTTCAGCTGCATTTATCATGGATTTATTCCAGATATTGAAATCTATACATTCTCGCAATATTATCAAGGACTTTGGAAACAACATACAGTATAATGGAGTATTGGAGATGGAATTCAGTGAGTTATATTACTGTAATATTTTCAGAGATCTCTGCCAATTCTTTCCCACCGATTTTTTGTTTGCTTTGAAATATTTGGCGCCATAGCAGAGCTGTGGAACCACATTCAATTACCTGCTTGGAAAGTAGCTCCTTACATAGTGTGTAGAGAGTAATAAATTTCCTGGCCAGAAGCCTAGCTTCAATAAAACCTTCAGCAACAAGCATGATTTCACAGATAAGCTCAAAATCAGGAACAACCATGGCACAGGGCCTACAAGAGGAAACGGGGGAAAAATGAGCATCTGGAGTGCTTATATTGCAGGAGCAACAGATCTTTCCATTCAGCTCTAGTGAGCGCTCGCTGCAAATGCCAAACACAACTCAATTTCAAGTGCCTCTATTAGAAAAAAATCCACCTGCTGTAAAAAGGTAAAAGATGATACATACACTTTTTATGATGTGTAATTGACAGCTTTCTCGTATAATGATATTTTATGTAAATAAGTCATTTTGAGTATTACCTGGCCGAATTTTCAAAATAAAGAGACTTCCGGTGTATTTTGAAAATTTATTTCAGGGCACCCAATCCATATACTAGTTCAGGGGTTTCAAACCTTTCTTGGCTGGTGACACATTTGGAAATTTAAGAGCATCTGATTCAGTGCCTTCTTGAAATGGGCATTCCGGGGGACTTTGTCCCATTAAAGCCTGCCAAAGTAGGCATGACCAATCTTAAATATACATTTCCAAGTCAAATTCAGCTCTTGCTGATTTTATAGACATGAATATGAACATAGTCTTGTAGTGGCAACATAATAGAAGTAGTTTGCCATTGTTTCTTCTGAGAGATATGCTCAGATGAGTCTATAGCCCAGATATTCCTTGCAGGCCTCTCATCCAAGTGCTTACCAGGCCCAAACCCACTTAGCTTCAAAGTCAAAACAAACATAACTATCTGAGTTTCTGTACTTAATGCTTGGTCTTTCTTTTGAGCCAATTCCCCGAGTCAAACTTTTTCATTATTCAAGCCAACCTGCATTGCCTCATTTTCTCAAGATGTTAATACCTGAATAAAGCTTTCAGATTTTCAGGCAGTTCAGTACGACCTGCATACCCAGGATTCATGGTAATAAACATTCCAACAGTGGGAATCAGAGAGATCATCTCCCCAAGGAAATTGAATGTCTTCTTCTTGGCTCGAATAGCGTCTTGAACACATTTAACCTAAACAATGAGCAAAAGATCCTTTTATTGATTCACATGTGGCTGCATTTGGAAAATGAAAAGCCGTGTACAAATATTTACATATAAATGTATAACAATTCAAACTACTTGGTGCTGATAATGCCCAAGGCATGTTGGATAAATAGTAAACCAAGGAATAACTGCACACCGAAGCTCACACATTCATTTCCCAGGACATCTTATGGTAAATTAGGCACAACTAAAATAAAACGTATGCATCTGAATAAGGCTTTTTGCAAGTTGAAAAGTACCAATTTTTAAAACACAGCTGCAGGGTTCAGCTATAAACAGCAAACTGTTCACTGTTAAGAATGGGAAGATAAAGCATTTCCTGTGAATAGCTTCTGGATGGTCTCATGTTGTCAAATCTAATGGGCTCTATTGTGTAGTTGTGACAACATCTCACTGACTGCTTAGTTCTGGGCAGTCTCAGCACCCATCAATCAAGTGAGGAGGAATAACAAAATTCTGGGGAACACTCTGGATTCCTTGAAAACAACATCTTGCAAATATTCATGGCATAATCAACATTTGAGACAATCAGTCGCATCTATAGATTGTCATAGTACTACACTAATATTAAACTTATTTCAATTTTTTAATGTGAGACAACTTAATGCTTAATGCGGTAATAGTAATTGCTTAATTGTAGTTAGCGCTTATAGGCAGATTCCACTATAACCATTAAGATTTTGGATATAATCCTGTTTGTAGTAGAGCTAGCAGATTAGGGTTCCAAAAATCCAGACCATCACTAACTAGATGGCATCCATGAAGCATATACAACTCCATTTGATGTTACACAGTGGCTACCTGAACTTTGCAGTTCATGTCTGGTAGCTTTAGCTTATAGAAGCTGCAAGGGCTATTGTAGAAGATGGAGAAAAAGCACGCACAGAGGCTTCCTTCTGCTTTCTGAGACATTTTATCTGCAGGATTCCATTTATAGGATGTTTGGATCCGATCCATTATTCCTATACCACTGCTTTACCAATAGAAATCTTTCATTGTGTGATTACTCTGCATCATTCACAGAATTTTACATCAAGTCCTGAACATTTTATTCCTTTGAACAGCCTCCCACCACCACTTCCATCTTTTATCCCATCAGAACATAAAAAAGATGGACTAGCTGCCCAGCTTTTTTTTTTTTTTTTTTTAACAGTTGTTGTTCTTGGAACACCCACAAGATAGACATTTAGCTGCAATCAACAAGCTGAAATCGCCTCCCCCTGCCCCTAGTTATTTACACACAACAGCACCGGCCTCTAATGGAAAATATTTACCTGTACAGCAATTACTGACAGGACTTCTACTGAAATTCGATTGAATTCATCAAAACATCCCCAGGCCCCGGTTTGGGCCAGCCCTTTGTAGATATTTCCACAGGACTAGAGAGAGAGAGAAAAAAGTTGTTCTGAATGAAGGTTTGTGTTTTTTTCCAGGGGCGAGTATTATTAAATTGCAGTTGTACACAGTGAAAGTAATATGGGTCATGCAGTCTTGTGGTGTTTGTGGATGGAAATACCCCACTACGAATAGTTCTAATTTGTCCCACATAATTGCCAGTGGAAAGATGTGATATTTCAATGAACAAGCCCTATTTAGAGTAAGCAAGTAGGGGAGTGATCGGGTTCTATGGACTAATATGGGAGAGATTTGCAAGTATTCCTAACATCCTAGGGTCCACGCCTCTCAGCAAGTCATTTCACATTAAAAGTGAAGTCGTAGACAGGTCACAAGGCCACACCTTAGTAACTTCAAACTGAAATGAAATGCATTGTTTTGGAAATGAGTGCAAGGGGGAGATACCCCAATCATCACTCATATTTGACAGGCAATAGTCCTCTCAGTACTCACAAACTGCAGAAAACAGATGAGGCTTCACCAAAAAGGATATTTTAAAAAAAGAAACTGTTGTAAAGTACTCATGTAAAGATGAACAGCCTATTCTTTGTTTAGGCTGTTTTCAGTGGTATAATTAGTGCTGCCAAATGGAAACAATGCAGATGGAAAATGCTTATTTTACTGCATGGAACTTGGGAAAAAGCCCATTGCTTTAAAGGTAACACTATCTTTGAATAACCAACGAAAACTCATGTATATTTAATTGTAGCTCTCAATGAATGATTCTCTCATACTCTTTGCTTTGGATTTTTTTCTAAGTGATTTGCATAGGACTCAAATGCGCTAAAGAGAAGTACTTGTCCTTGAATTGAATCAAAGAAGCGATGCATAAGCATTTAATAGAACAGTAGAAGACTTTATAGGATGGAAGCTGTTCTCCTGACCCATATATTTCATTTCACCCGCTGGATCACTACCTTATAGTCCATTTGCTCAGAGCAGTTGAAGACATATACCATGATTCCTACAGCCCTGCCCAAGTCTTTGGTGGTCTCGGTTTTTCCTGTTCCCGCAGGGCCTGCAGGGGCTCCTCCCATGATTAAGTGGAGGGACTGGGTCAGGGTGATATAACAACTGCAAAACACAGGGATTAGACATGTCATCTTTTGGGCCCAACAAATCAGACTGTGCCAGACTCAGGTTTGTGAGGGTGAGTTTGTACCGGTCGGTAAGCGGGGTGATCACCAGACGAGGAGTGTTGCCAAGGTATTCATAGGAATACTGGAGTTGAGCATCACAGATATTGGCAAAGCAGTGCTTCTTCTCTTCATCCCAACGGTGCCTAAGTTGGGACTGCCACGTAAAGGCCTGAGAGCTCTCCACCTGTCACGAAAGGAGTGCAATTTAGTTCTGACTAGGGAATGTGAGGTGGCCCTTATTGGGTTCAGTGAGAAGCTGAGGAAGAAGGGGAAGAGCTTGTGGCAATTGTTATTATTATGAATGACTAATGGCCTTGCTTCTTTCAATGTGTGTTTTACAGAAGAAGCGAATGAACTGTGCAGCAGGTTGGCCGAGTGGTAGCCATTTTCTCCTGGATGGAGCCAAACACTCTCAAGATGATAATTTTCCAGCCATTTGGTTTCATTATCAGCTTTTAATATCCCCTTTTTACAGCTGTATCAGCTTTGTATTTGGGTAGCTTGGGGGAAGCAGGAAATAAAATAGCCATGCCATGACTACCTACTAAACTTATTAGGACTGATCCAGAAATGAACAAATAATGATCTTGCTTCTTTGTAGGTATGTCTTACAAATGATATCCATTACTTATGCCATCAACTGGCCTGGGAGCAGCCATTTCCAAATTGACCACCAACCTTTTTCGCACATCTTGTTTATGAACATCATAAGGTTCTTAAATAAAGAAGGTTTATCTTGTTATAGATGAAGGTTAATTCTTTTGCCTTTAGTGAAAGCTAGGTGGTCTTCCAGGTTCCTCCATTGTTCCATCCAGCTGGAACAATGGTTTGCAATATTAATATTTTTAATAATACTCCTTCTAAAGGTTAAAGACAACTCTTGGTGTTCTTTTGTCAGGCGGCTGACTATGTGAACAGACAAAAACCTTTCATACACCGACTTTCCAAGTGTGTATTTTTCAATCATGTAAGTTAATGCAACCAAGTGGAACACCTGTTCAGGATTTCTCATGCCATAACAGATCTGTTTGCCCTTTGTAAATAAGGGAGAAGGCTTCATGTCATTGCCAATACAATAACTTGTCTCAGAGATCAGGTTATTAAAGTTTTATAGTCAAATTCCTAAACTTTTGACCTCTCAAAGACACACTAAGAGAAGAAGACTTCATTTTATATTTGGAACAGTCACAATTGTCCTACAGATTTTCTCAGGATTCTTTCATGATAAAATTAGAATGCATTAGAGCAGATTGAGTTCTGTGGCATCTGCTAACTCAAACAATGTGTAGTGTTATGATTGGCCCCACCTTTTTGCTCATTCATTTTTCCATGGTGGATGCATTAAATTACAACTGTGAAATCTCCCAGACATGGTCAATGGGGATTATAAAAAGTGTGGTCCACTATATCTGAAGTGCACCAGGCTGGGGGAGGCTGATTCTTGCAATTCATCTTTCAACCTGAAATTAAGAGATTTCAGGATGAATGAACAGAACAAAAGGTTTGCTGAAAAGGTTTGCCTATGAACAAATTACTGTGCAGGCTTTAGTTCACAATATACCTTTGCTAAAATCATTTTGGCAATAACGTCTCTGGCATGCACATCAATAGTACAAATGGTCATAATCTTCATTCTGTCCCCTGGAGATAAGTTCCCAATCAGCAGCGTAATTAAGGTGTTCAATTGGTTAATCTGTGAAGAGAAAAACCAAAGAGATGAAAGGGTTTTCTCATCTCTTTCAGAAGAAGCTGTTGAAACTTGTCTGATATAAGTGTATACATACACCCACCCACGGACACACACACTCCCACACACGCATTCTATCATTGCACACACCAATGTTTTGCAGTCAGGTAAACTGAGAGACCTCTATTCACCTGTTTCTTATTGTAATCTTTAATTGCATTTTCATAGCCTTCTTCCAGTCGTGAAAAGGCAATGCCAACTTCCGTAGTCCACCAGATCTGGGTACATGTTAAAGCAATCTGCCACAGACAAAGAGTTAGATGAAATGTTGCAGGCCTGTTTAATCATCTATAAACATTGCCCCTCATGGAGGTATGAGTGATCAGACTGTAAACTTAAACTTACAAAAAAGGCTGCTTCTGTCTACCTTTGTATTTTGCTACAATTTCAGCCACTCTGGAGTAGTGGCTGAGATGTTGAGCTAGAAATCAGGACTGTGACTTTGGGCTGGAAGTCCTTAGACCTGGAAGCTCACTAGGTGATTTTGGGCCAGTCCCTCCCTCTTAGCCCAAATCAACTCACTCACAGAGTTGTTGTTGTTGGGAAAACAGAAGACAGAAGAATTAGGTGTGTATGCTGCCTAGAGAGGACCAAAAATTTGGATGGAATAAAAGTAAATGAACTTGTTTTGGTTCCTGCCTCTTTTTTCTTTGAAGTTGAACCAGTGTTTTTTGCTTACCTGGGCTGGGTAATCAAATATCCATTGTTCTCTCGGTTTTTCCTCATAAGTCACTACAGCTTCAGCTATTAGCTGGCGCAAGGTGCTCTGCATTCTCTCCAACACTCGGTTTAACCAAACTTCAACCTGGGTGTAGACTTTCCAAATTAGTTGTGCATGTCTGGATGTTTTGATATACATCCTCCTAAATGTCTGTATTCTAACTTTCTTTCCTCACCAGATTGTATTACAATATACAGGTGTAATTTTTATTCATTTGTATCGTCTACCCTATTTGTAGAATGGTGGGATGATGATTATGATAACACAAAAATCAGTATGCTACTGTAAGGTTGTTTCATTTTGCTGTAGCTAAAGAAAATAATTTTTGATAGCTATCCTGATGCTATCCTATAGTATTTATCAGCCTCCTCTTATTCATGAATTGACAAGATAATTCCTGTTGATATGATTTAATAATAAAATTTAAAAAGACTGAAATTGTTGATCATCTAATAGAATTCCCTCTAACTTGGAATCTACTCTTGTCTGGAAAAAGTCCAGGGTAACTATTTTTTAAAGGGACTAATGGGATTAATTGAAGATCAGAAAGTTTTGGCTAAACATAGTAGAAAAATTACTGCTGAAGAGCTAACATGGCAGCCATAATGTTAGTCTTATACCACTAGTCTTCTACATTTTTTGAGAGTGCAAATGTGGATAAAAGTGATCTAAATGATCTTGTATATTTGGATTGTCAGGAAGCTCCTCACTAAAACCTTGTAAGTAAATTCAACTGCCATTAGTTAGGGAACAGAAAGCAGGGATTAAGAATAAATGGATTTTTTTTTTCAAATAAATGTAGTTTTTATGCCAAGGGTTATTTAAACTTTACAACTGATCTGGAGTTAGAGGTGCCACATTTGCTGATGACATCCAGCTATTTAAAGCATACAATAGAAAAAAAATGATGAAAATTTAGCATCACTTGGAAGAAATTTCTGCTAGCAGAAGTCCTGCTAGTATAAATCACCTGGTGTTCCTTGCCTCTGTGTTGAACTTTCATGACATGTCCCAGACAGCATGGTTTTATTATTTTCCATAGGGTATGTCTTTACCTCCCAGCAACTGCAGTGTGAAGTCACCTCGGTCACTATTTCCAAAGGATGTACTTTCAGGCTATCTCCTTCAGTTCAAGGTAGAGCAGCTTATATTCAGTTTTAGCTGTTCTGGTATTAAAGGAGTGTTTTGCCCTTTCTTCCAGCATGAGCTTTGCCATAGAAATAGTCTACCACTTCTCATTATGATGATGGTGAAAAGATGGTCAAAGGGTTAGGTCTGCTCAGCTCTTGCTGGCCACTGAAGATATTGCAGGCACGATACCTCTTCATTGTCCTCTATGGGTATTTTTGCTTGGGTTGGAAGAGACACTCAGTACTTGGCTTTTGCAAGGGAATGTGCCTGTATAATATCCAGCCAGTGTTTCAGGAAGCATAATTCAAAAATTATTTGGGTACCCTATATATACAGATGTTGATCCCTTCTGGAAGAACAGTAGTCTTGCCTGTTAAAAAATTGACCTAAGCTTAAAAAACAGGAGATAGAGCCAGATTTTGCCAATTGAATGTTGCTGAAACTGCAGCTAATGGTCTGCAACGTCTGCCTATATCAGGATGGTTGTCTGGCCATAGTTCTCAGTGTCATAATTCTTTTGGCAGTGAAGGATGTAATTTTGCTGGCTGTCACTCACTGTTAGTTATTCCCTGGCAGCACTATTTTATTTGGGATTTACGGCAGTGGTGTTCAGATAACAGGCAAGAGTTGTCCTATTTTCCCCTAGGTAAAAAACAAAACCAGATCGTAGGTGCAGCAGAGAAGTGAGAATCAAGGAGGAGCACAGGCTTAGCATTCTTCCAGAAAAGTGCTAGATATCTGTTCAGAGATAGTGAGTGACACCACTATGGAAGTTCTGCGAGGGCCAGTAACCTGCCAAGGTAGTAATTTGAATTAACCAAGACTGCTGATAAGAACCGTGATTGGTGATGATTTTTTCCCATCAGCAGGTAATGCTACTTTGAGAGGAAAATCATTCAGGGGAGTCCATCCTTCAGTGCTTTTCAATTGTCCCATATTGGGACCATAAGGTCAATATGCTCAGTAGCCTAATCCTTGAGCAGAACATTGCTTGGGAGTGGAATTGGCACTGTAATATTTTTCTGCTGACTTAAGGTCTACAGGAATACTGCATTTAAAATGATTTATAACTAACCTGTCCAGAGCAGTCGCACTCCTTGTCAAAATCAACATACTCATCTTCTTTGCTGTACATTCCCAGGCCAACCTTCAGAGGCTTTTCTTCTGCATCTAGCTTGAATTTCAGCTTTGCCATGCTATCAAATAATTTGGACAAATGGCGGGACACCTTCAAGAATTACAACACAAAGGACCAGATGGTAGTATCAGAGGTCTGATGAAGACATCGGCAGTTCTTTAAAGAGATCATCACTGTTGAAAGCTTGAAGTAAATATGCATTGATCAATTGAACAAAAGTGTCTAGTTTGAAAACATCAGTCAAATCTGTGCAAGTGATCCACTCATGTATTTTCTTCTCTCACTGTTTGATCCCAGTGAGAAGAAGGACATTTTATTAGCTGTTAAGTGAGGTCCTCTTTTAAGTTGGATTATCAAATTTTAAATCATAGGCTTCACTGAGTTACAACCCCTTTCCTTAACTGTTATCAAGTCACAGAAATCCTGTTCAGTTTCTATTAGTCTGTGATGTTTGTATTGGATACATTAATTTTTATGTGGGAAAAAGAACTTAGTCAAACTTCTGACATTCTATTGCACATTCCATTATCAGTTCCAGGGGGGGGG
>JANHFM010001850.1:198190-212545 GCA_032468115.1 Grayia smithii | reverse complement strand
GAGATTTTGCAGTATCCTTCCCACGCCCACCAAGCCATGCCCACCAAGCCACACCAAGCCACACCCACAGATCCAGTAGTAAAAAAAATTGGATTTCACCATTGGTCAAGATAACAGTCACAATGGGGTAACTAACACTCTGCCTATTTTTTAAGTGCAGTCATTTGCTCCATCATCATGGTCAACATCTTGGCTTTTTTGATCATGGGCTGTTCTGTCTCAAATAACTGTTCTGTAATGGTAAATATTCCAGACTAGTTGATTGTCGTCATGCTTAAGTTTAGAATACACATACCAGATTCAGAAAAGTATGGAATATTCTGTCCCGATAGAGTTCAATGTCAAAATCAGCAGAGTATGTTAAGGTAATGATGACTCCTGTAGTTAAAATACAGAATAAGACAATATTAAATATACAATAGGTGATGGTCAATCTGTGATTGTACCACTCTATACTGTACTAGTGAAGCCATACTTGTAATATGTATCTGGTTCTGGGATGCTGAGATCCTAGAAGAAATGCAGAGAGGAAAAACAAATGATAAGATGTCTGCAGACTAAGCTGTACAATGAATGGTTAAGGGGATTAGGTATGTCTAGTCTAATGAAGAGAAGGATTAGGGGTGACAGGATAGCTTGAGGGGCATTCACACAGATGAAGGCCTTGACTTCTTCTCCAAAGCACTTGAGGGCAGGACAAGAAACAATGGGTGGAAACTTGTTAAAGAGAGATACTACCTGGAACTAGCAAGACAGTGAAAGCAATTACCGTATTTTTGGGACTATAAGACTCTCCGGACTATAAGATGCACCTAGCTTTTGGGGAGGAAAACAAGAAAAAAAATCTGCCTCTGCCTCTGCCTCTCAGCAATTTGCCTCCTTGCAGCAAACAGCAAACAGCCTGGTCAGCTTCAGCACAGCCTGATTTAGCACAAATAGCTGATTGGCAGTTGGATCGACCTCCCAGAATACTGCCGATCAACTGTTCCAGGCTGCAGGGATCACTGCTGCCCATCGTGTCAGGCTTGGAATTCAGATTAACTATACTTCCAAGCTGCCAGCTTCTGGGAAGGGGGGGGAGGGGTTGTGTGATAGTCATAATAAAGTTATGTAATCAACGGATGGACTAATTATGTAGGATGGATGGAAGAGGAACTGATTGGTAAACATCACAAGGAATGGGAGGAGACAAGGAATGGAAGGGGCTGAAGTCTGGATAGTTTTTAGTCTTTGGAATTCACTGGGAAGTGCCAGCATGTTCGTTGAATAAAATTGGATTTTGAACTTTGGCGGGGAGATAGTTTTATTTCAACAAGGAACATTACTGGAGCCCTAACACCTATAGTTCTTTATCTGTATTAAGTCTGAGTCATCTTTCGGTATGAGAGTAATATTTGCTTTTATCCATGAGTTTGGTAGTTTTGCTTCTAGTAATACTTCATTATAAACTTCCACCATCATTGGACTTAATACCTCTTCTAGTTGTTTATAGAATTCTGCTGGTAGCCCTTCGGGCCCTGGTGTTTTATTGGTTTTTTTATCTCTTGATCGCTTCTATCACTTCCATCATGGTTATCCGTTCATTCAACATATCCTTAACTGTATCTGGTACCTTAGGAAGTTCAGATTGTTCCAAATATTGTTGTACTTTATTTTCCAAAATATCCTCCTTATCATACAATTTCTCATAGTACTCTTTTATTATAGCTTTTTTCTCCTCATTCTGATATTGAAGAGTCCCTTTCTCATCGATTAGTCAATGTATCAATTTTTTCCCCTCTCTTTTTTCAATTTGTATGCCAACCATCTTCCAGGCTTATTTGCATCTTCAAAAAAGTTTTGTTTTGCACTTTTAATTTTATGTGCCAATTCTTTTTCCAATAAGTTCATTTTATGTTTTCTTATGTCTCTTCAATTTTTCAATTCCTTTTTTTGTGGTACTCTCTGTAATTCTAATTCCAATCTTTTATATTCTTCTTCTAACATTATCTTATTTTATTTCTTCTTATTTTTCTTTTCCATATATGTTATAGCTAACCTGCGAGCATATGCTTTAACAGTATCCCATACAATTTGTAGGGAGGTCTCTTCCTTCCTGTTCTCTTTGAAGAAAAAGTCCAATTCTTTTTCCATCTTTTGTATAAATTCTTTTTCTTGCAGTATTGCTTGATTTAATGTCCATCTCCATTTTCTTTTTTGTCCGTTCCATACAACTTTCATTGGGTTGTGATGTGCCCAAAAATTAGATTCTATTTCTATCTCTTGCATACATGCTTTCAGTTCTGATGTCATCCATACCATATCTATTCTGGACCAGGATTTTTCATAAGATGAGTTTCTCTCCATACATCTTGCGTTCCTATTTCTTCCATCATTTTAAAGAAAGTGTGTTTCTGGCATTTTTGCCTATTTTACTGCTCATATAGTCACTCTCTGTGTCTACAATTGCATTAAAGTCTACTACCTACAAATATTTTCATATTCCAATTCTATGATTTTCTTGTGGAGTGTTCCGTAAAACTCATCTTGTTTATTATTAGGTGCATATATCCCTGTTCTGTTTCCCCTTCCCCAAAAAGGTAAATAATTCCTCACACACACACACACACATAGCCACACTGGCTTGAAGTTTAAGATGTAAAACTTTCTCCAAACTGTTAACTGATAAAATTCTTGGCAGCCAACTATGCTATGCCTGCCAAGTCAGAGCTTGTAATTAAGTGCTACTTACAAAGAGAAATAAAAGTATTTTTATTCCAAAGTCCAAAATCACAAGGGAGTCCAAGAATAAGCGTTAGTCTAGATTCAAGCCAAGATAGTCACAAGCCAGATGTTCCGAAGCACAAAGAAAACTCTCAGGTTGTTCAAACTTTGTTCTGTACAAAATTTGAAGAGTAATCACACCCACTTTTATCCCTTGTGGGGTGTGGCTCAATGACTCAGCTCAATCTCTGGTCCTCCCACACCTCCTACGTTGCTGCTGACATTTCTCCCTATGACGCTGCCTGGGATAGAGCCAGGATTCTTCTTCCTCACTCCCTATCTGTGGTTGCTCCAATATGCTTCCCTCCTGGCTTATCTCAGGCTGTTCCTCTCGGCTTTCTGACTGAACCTGAGGCATTGCCAGAAAGGAAATTCCTGGGGAGGGAGGCATTACCAGAAAGGGCTGTCCTGGAGAGGAAGGCCTTGCCAGTTCCTCCCCTTCATCTTCAAGGTCCTCTTCCTCTGTCAGCACAGGCTCAGGAGTCGGGGCCACAACATCCATGTACCCTCTGTTTTCCGTACCATAAAAAGGCATGCCAACCTAGTTGTAAATCATGTCCCTCCAGCGTCAGTAGTCTTGTATTTCTCAATAAAATCCATTCTTTAATCCATGTTAATGCTGCCCCTTGGTAATACAACTCCCAGTTTGGTAGTCCAAATCCTCCACTGATTCTAGCATCTTGTAACATCTTTATATTAATTCTTGGCCTTGCCATATATATTTCCATGTTATTCTTTTTACATCTTCAAAATATTTTTCTCCAATTTTATTGGAATCGTTTGAAATAAGAATTTTGATAAAATATTCATCTTTATTAACACTATTCTTCCCATTAATGATAAATGCAAATTTCTCCAAATCTGTTTCAATTTGTTTTTTTCAGTTTATAATAATTATCTTCCTTAACAGTTACGCATCTTGACGTCAAATGGATACCCAAATATTTAACTTTCTTCACTATTTGAATGTTCAGTTTCTCCATTCTCCGTATTGGCTGGAGACATCAGCCAGACTAGGTTGAACTCGTCAATCAGCCGAAGGACTGAGCCTGTCAAATTTGCTTAGTCCTGCCTCCTTGCCAGGGAACACCCAGCTTTCGGCTCGGTCCTTCAGCAGGACGGTCAACTTGGACCCAGTCTCTGATCTATAATCTTTATCTGACCTGTAGTGTGCTGGTATTGAGGTTGTGAGTATTGTATATTAGAGAGGTGAATGTGTGTGTGCTAAAGGTGCTGCTTGGTGTTTGGGGGTGGGTTTATTCCTTCTTTTCCCCCTGCAGTGACAGCTGGTTTATTTAGGCCAGTTTTCTCATAGCTGAATAATTGTTGATTCCATTTGCTCACTTAATTATCTCCATTTAAGCTCCGTGTGACGGCCAGGGAGGGCGAAGGAGGCGAACAGGAGCTTTGCGCCCCATTTCCACCTCGGATTTGCCACACACTTAATTATCTTGCTGTTGCTGGCTGGGGATCGCGGCGCCGACTTGATTTTGCACCGCCTGTTTTCGATCGTCCTAGGCAAGAGGGCGGCCATTTTACAGCAGCAGGTCGTCCGCAGTTGCTTTCTCTCACTAAAAAAGAGCACCTTTGGGTGTGCCTGGACAAGGCGGGGCGGCCCTGCTTTCTCGGGCGGCCCGCTTCTCAGCTGATTGCCGCCCAGCCATGTTTGTTGGCTCAGGAGTTTCGCGCTCCCTCATTGTGCTTGGCAACATTCCCTGGCCGGGCGAGCGGCCATTTTAAGCTGGCAGGGCCACTCGCTCTTCTCTTTGGAGCCTTGGGCCTGTGGCTTCTCTTCCCGGCCTGTTTCTTTGATACTTGTAAGGGCCTTTTGCGGCGGTCCGTTTAGCCTGGCATTTGCACAATTGGCGCTCTCCCACTTAGTGGGATCACGTCTCCAGGCTTCTAGCTCTGCCTCGAGGCAAGCAGCCATTTTGTGTGCCCTTCCTGGCCTTATCTGAAGGCCTTGTATACTAGCCTTGCCTTTCCACCCTGTTTCATCACCAGTGGCGTCCCACTTTGTCTGGGTGGCGTTAAAAAAAAAGAAGATTGGTGCCAGCAGCCTACCTTGTCAGGGTGGCATTGGTGTTTGGGCATTTAACTCTTAGAGGAGCTGGTCCATTGGGGATTTCAGGGGGCTCCCTGGAATTGTAGCCAGACTCTTGTCTGCTACCCCTTATTAATATGCCCAAGGCAAAGGCTAAATCAAACAGGGCAGGCGAGGATGAGTCCTCTATTTCCCATGATCCTGGGACGGAGCAACATCCAGCTGTCATCCAGGTTGATTTGAATGTGACACAACCTGCCACTGAGGCCAGGGCCCAACATAGGTCCAAATCACATTCTAAGGTGTCTCAGAGGCACGAACGCCGGAGACATTTGGCGCTACAAAAGTTTTGTGATAAGGCCAGCATGAGTTCAGGACACCAGCCCCGTGCAGCCTCCCCTGCTATGAGTTCTGACCAAGTCTCTCTGAGGGACTGTCAGCTAAATATGCCAGCTGCAGCTCTGGGAGATGTCCAGTCTCCCTCTGTTCCACCTCTGTTTCCCGGGATTCCACGGCTGTGGGCATTCCCCCGGAGTTTCAGGTCTTTGTTGCCCAGGCCATTAAGAAGGGTCTTACAGAGGCTCTGGCATAGCCCCAGCCTGTTTCTCCTCCGGAATCCGTCATATCTGATGAGGAGAAGGATTTCTTGGACCAAGAGGTCCATTCTGTTGCTGTAGCGGGCTCAATGGTGGGTTCTGGTGGGGGCATCCACCGTCCCCTAGATGAGTTGGATAGGGCACGGGATGGACTATCTGAGGATGAAGGGCTCTTGCCCGAACAGCCTCCTTTTACTGGGCTGTTTCCACCAGCCCTCTTTAAATCGTTACTTTATAAGGTGACCAATGCTGCTAGGCTGGGGGCCTCTCCGGACAGGGATGTTCCTTCAACGTCTTCGGATAGCCCTTTGCCTCTGTTTTCTGAACCACCTAGAAGGGTGGACATTGTGCCTGCACCTCCTCTTTTTGCCTCAGTCGTGAAGCAGCAGTGGACCGTTCCGAGCTCCGCTCCAGCCTCTTCTAAACTAGACAGAAAATTTTTCAATGTGGCGTCTGAATTGGAATCAATCTTGCAAGTTCCCACTGTGGACGCTCCGGTGGCTGCCCTGTTGCCTGCCTCAACCATCCCAGGCGATCCGGGAGAGGGCTTATGCCCTGAGGAATGGAGGTTGGATCAAGTGTTACAGCGAGCTCATCTGGCATTGGCTTGGGAGATTCGGTCTTCCTGCACTGCTTCGTTCTTCAATCGTGCCACGCTGGTTTGGCTTCAGGAGCTGAGGGGTCGACTGCCGTCAGAGGACTCGACACTCAAGCAGGACGTCACCAAGATTATAGCAGCATTTCAATTTTCAGCGGACGCTATTTTGAATACTTCACGGTTCGCTTCTAGATCCTTAGCTACTGCTCTAACCACACATAGGTTGCTTTGGCTCCAGGGTTGGCCAGCGGATATTCGCCACAAATGGCGTTTGGCCTCTGCCCCCTATGTGGGGTCTTCCTTGTTCGGCTCCGCTTTGTATCCATTGCTGACAGAGAACAAAGATAAGCGTAAGGTTTTGGCACCTGTACATCATAAATCGTAGGTTCATTATTCAGCGCCTTATCATCGAACCCCGGCTCGACAATCCGATTGGGAGACATCATCATCCCGGTTCCTTCTGTCTCCTGGGGCTCGGCAGAGAGGTCCCCCGGATAGGGCTGTTAGAGGTATGCCGTATTCTGGCCGGCGGCACTTTCGAGGGGGAGGGGGCCGTCCTTACCGCCACCAACGTTAATATCTGATTCTCCCATCAGCGGCAAATTGACGCTGTACGCTGACCGATGGGATCAGATAACTTTGGACGCTTGGGTCAGGGATACGATCAGATCTGGTCTATCCCTTGAATTTGTCTCTACCCCTCCGACCTTTTTCATTCAGTGTCCTGCTTCTGATGATTCTGCAAAGCGGGCGCTGATGGATTCGGCAGTACAACACCTTCTGGATATTAGGGCTATCCAGAAGGTCCCTGTCTCCCAGATGGGACAGGGGTTTTATTCCATTCTATTTTTGGTGCCGAAATCCTCGGGCGGGTGGAGACCTATTTTGGACCTTAAGCGTCTGAACCGTTACGTCGTTTATCAGCATTTTAAAATGCATTTCTTACATTCTATTTTAGCTGGCGTAGAGGGGCGACCTCCTCAGTTCCATTGACCTCACTGAGGCCTATCTACATATCCCCGTCTGCCCTGCACATCACAATTTTCTTTTGTTATGCCAGTATGCATTTTCAATACTGTGCTTTGCCCTTTGGGCTTTCCTCGACCCCTCATACCTTTACAAAGGTCTTGGCGGTTTTGGCTGCCCATCTTCGAGTTATTCCGATCCATGTCCAATGTTACTTGGACGATATTTTAATTCAGTCCTTGTCGAAGCATCTTGCTCTTCAAGATGTTCAGGTGACTATTTCCTGTCTTCAGGAGCACGGTTTCTCTGTTAACTTGAGTAAGAGACATTTGGACCCTGTTCATCATATTACCCATTTGGGGGCAGTTATCGACTCCCTGGAGAGGAGGGTCTATCTTTCTGATGAGCGTCAGAAAAGTATTAGGGACCTAGTTGGTCTGATTCGGGTCGAGAAGAGGGTGTCTCTTTCCCCTCTGTCGACTCTCTTGGGAAAGATGGTATCTGCAGTTAGGGTGACCCCATGGGCCAGGTTGCACCTTAGGGACATGCAATGGTTTCTTCTCCCCTTTCAGAAGGTGGGGAAGGGGTCCTCCCGGGTGAAGGTTAATGTCCCACCCGCTGTTTTGCGGTCTCTCACATGGTGGCAGTCCCCAGCGTTAAGCAAGGGAGAGGTGTTCCTGGACCTGCCTCGTCTAACTCTTACGACTAATGCCAGCCAGTTCGGCTGGGGAGCCCTGCTACAGACTCAGGTGGCCCAAGGCTAGTGGTCGCAACAGGATCTGAGGCACAGCATAAATTGGCTCGAGTTGAGAGCTGTCTATTTGGCGCTTCGCCACTTTTGGGAACTTGTTCTGAATTCGCATGTCCTGGTGTTGATGGACAACACGACAGCCAAGGCGCAGATTAATCGCCAAGGGGGCACGTGCTCTCAGAGCCTCATTTTCGAAGCACGGCGTCTAGGCCTTTGGGCGGAGAGGCACTTGTTATCCCTGAGGGCAGAGCACATTTCCGGGGTGGACAATGTTTCTGCAGACTGGCTCAGCCGCCGGACTCTCGATCAGGAAGAATAGTGCCTCTGTCCGGATATCTTTCAACAGTTGATTCAACATTTCGGCCCTCTGCAGGTGGACCTCTTTGTGACACTGGAGAACGCTCAGCTGATGCGATTTTACACCCGTTTTCCGGCTCCTCAGGCGGAAGGCGTGGATGCACTTCACTGCCCTTGGCCCCACGGTCTCCTGTATGCCTTCCCGCCTTCGTTGCTCATTCCTCGAGTATACCGGAAGATCCTGCACGAGCGGGCAGAGGTCCTTCTGGCTCCCCATTGGCCATGGCAGCCCTGGTTTGTGGATCTCAGGGCGTTGTCGATGGCACCTCCTTGGCGGATACCTCCATTTGTGGACACTTTCAGCCAAGGGGCATTGGTACATCCGGACGTTCAGTGGCTCCGTTTGACCGCTTGGCAGTTGAGCGGTGTGCTCTGAGGACTGACCATCTTCCAGACGATGTAATCCGCACTATCCAGGCTTTGCAGCGTCCTTCTACAGAGCGCATATACTCGACCACCTGGAGGGCCTTTTGTACCTAGTGTGTTCGCTGCTCTATTGATCCTGTGCAGGCATCGATTGACCAAGTACTCTGCTTCTTGCAAGATGGTCTTCAGCGAGGACTATCTGCGAATACTCTGAGGAGGCAGGTGGCGGCATTAGCGTCTGCTGTCGTGTGGCACTCTTCAGTCCATCTCGCATCATCCGTATGTTCGTCTGTTTCTGAAAGGTGTGGCTAACTTATCCCCGCCGGTGTCCTATCCTCATGGTCCTATCCTCATTGACTGCAGAGCCTTATGAACCACTGAAGATGGTCGGTCTGCATTTCCTGACCTGTAAGATGGCATTTTTGGTTGCCGTAATGTCGGCAAGACATATTTCGGAGATTGCTGCTCTCTCCATATGCAGTGATCTCTGCATTTTCCATCCTGACCGAGTGGTTCTTCGCCTAGACCTGGCGTTTGTTCCAAAAGTGAACAAGCCCTTCCATAGACTCCAAGAACTGGTCCTTCTGAACTTTTGTCCCAGGCCATCGCATCGTTTGGAGTGGCGTTGGCATTGCCTGGACGTCCAGAGGGTTCTCTGTATTTACATCAAACGGACTGAGGAATTCAGACGTTTGGAGGCCTTGTTTGTGTCCTTCATTCCAGCTTCTTTGGGGACCAAGGCTTCTCCTTCTACCGTTGGTCGTTGGATCTGCCACACCATAGCTAAAGCGTACGATCTTCGTTTTCTGCCCAGACCGGCGCGAGTCACAGCACATTCAACAAGAAGTGCTGCTACATCTGCTGCTTGGGCCACCCAAGCTTCCTGGCTCGAAATCTGCAGGGCCTCCACCTGGACTTCACCTTCGCCTTTCATAAGGCACTATCGTCTGGATCAGGGATCAGCAACCTGTGGCTCTGGAGCTGCATGTGGCTCTTTCACCCTTCTGCTGCGGCTCCCTGTCACTCAGAATATGTATCACAACCGCCAATATGCGACACCTGGCATGCAATTTATTCAGCTTTTCAACCCCTCGCAGGCCAGCCATGGATAAATCCAAAAGTTTCAGAAGAAAACAGAATGTTTAATTCAACTACATATGCTAGTTTTGTGGCCACTCAAGAAATAGTCAGGCACGGGAAGGGTTTTATGGCTCTCGGTGTTTTCTTTTCTGTGGGAAACGGGTCCAAATGGCTCTTTGACCTCTGGCCTATGCATTAGTGTCCTGGGACAACTATTGAAATTATACATAGCCACTGAAACATAACTATCAGTAGTTATCATTGTGACAGACAATTATTTCCAAAACAAGGCCAGGTAGAAAAAACTTCTGTCTCTAAGTCCTAGCTGAAGAATTTTAGTTATTCAGAGTGGGGGCCTAATACCATTTAAAGCTGCCATTAAAAAACAAACAGAAATTATAACTAGAAATTGGCACTGATGAAATGGTGCTTTTTTTTTTTTTGATAAAAGGTGGACTTGCAAGACCTGTCACTCTATGACTTGCTTCTGCTGCAAAAAATCATTCTCTCTACTCTATTTTACATTTTCATTTTGACAAAATTAGCCTCCTGACCTTTGCTGCAAGGACTCTAGCTTGTCATAGAGACCTGGTTTATTTGTTGCCTCAACCACATTTGGAGTTTTTACTGCATCCGCCATTAATTCCTTTAAAGAGAAGAAAGATGTATTAGCCATTCAGGTAGTATTTTTGCAATAGTTATGTAACCGAATCAGTGCTTAAAAGATAGTTTGCTTACTTTAAAGTCTTTGTCAATGTTATCAAAACGCTTTGAATCCTCAGGAAGCTGATTTCGAATGTCCTCTGAGCCAATGAAAATGCTCTCCAGGTGACTCCACGTTCTCTGGACTTCAAACCAAATGGATATTACAGAGTCAGCAGTGGATAATTTCTGCTGCCAGCCGGAGACCTCCTGTAGGAAGTGGGCCAGATACTTAGAAGTCATCAGAGTCTGGAGCTGCACTTGGTTCTCTTCAAGGGTTTCTACTAATGCTTCGTCTGCCTTCAGCATCATTGTTCCCGTCCTGTGGTGAGGCTCATGTTCAAACTGCATGGTTGACCAGGTACTGTCAAGAGCTTTTAACACCTTTAGGCAATAATAAATAGGGAGAAACATTTTTAAAATTGAGGTATTGCAAATGCAGGTGGATCTCTTCCATTTTGCTCAAGCAAACAAAAGCAAGGCAACAATGTGAGAAGCCCTCTCCCTTGCTTGGTGTTATCCTAATCTGTTGAATTTACATATTCATAACACATCAACTACCTTGGCCCAAAACTATGCCTGCTGGAATCATGAGAACTGAAGCCAATGGGATTCTTCATACATTATTTTCTTACTCATGAATAAGGGATTTTAGAAAGGAAGGCAAACATTAAAGAAGGCAGCTCCATTCCTGGTCACAGTTGTGTATTATATCAGCTAATGAGGAACATAATTTGGCAAACACAGCAAACTGTTCCAGACTTTAAAAAGCAGGGTTATAGATTCGTTTGATCTTATTTTATACGTTGTATACTCTGTGTTCCAGAACAGTTCCCAATAAAAGAACAAACAATGCAATACTGCACAACAAATTACACTGAGTAAAGCCAGCATGGAAACAGCAGCTACAATAGGTTAAGACAGGCAAACTTCAAAGCTCTGCAAAGAATAAAAATGTCTCTCCTTGGTGCCAAAAGGACAAGAAAACACAAGGTCGCTAGTGGCTTTGCTAGGAGAGTGTTCCATTAGTGGGAAGAAGGAAACCTCTGCTTGTCATCCTTTCACCCAGAGAAAAGGCTTCCATTTATGAGCTGAAGACAAATTGATGTGCAGCACAGAATCCTTCTGATCCCAAGATATGTAGGGCTTTGAATGTTGCTCAGAAAAATTACTGGACTCCTATGTACAACTTCAAGCCCTGTCCTGATGCACTGATGCATCATGCATGTAATAATGAGCACACATGTTATAATAATGTAATAACAAACACATCTCAAAATGATATACAAACAACAAAAATAAGAATAATTAGAATAATGGAATGCAATATAATGGAATGGAAACTTGATCTGGTCATCTGACCACATCAAAAATATAATACAAATACAAATGTACAAATATATACCACCCCCACCCCCAGAAAAAAAGCACTATGGGACATGTTCATAGTAAGTCATCATCCCTACAGCTAATTCCAATCTGATCTAATTATTCCATCCTCTTTGAAATGGCATTTGGGGAAAAAAAACACTGGAGTCTTACTAGTGATGTGCAGGTTCATTCCCTGTAAAAAGTAAGGCAATTTCTCCTGGATGCCTGAGTATTTTTTAGTTTTAGTTTTTAAATAAGAATGTAAATAAGAAGCCCTTTCTGCAGACTACAGTTTGCAGTCAAGAAGAATATCTTCAGCAGCTAGTTCTTCACAAACACACAGTCTTTCTTCAATTGAGACGCCATGAAACCTCCCATATCCTACCATGGAGTCTAGTTGTTTGAAACAAACTCTAGAAAAAGCTCTTCTGAGATACTATGGTATATAAATTATTAAACATTTTCTAACTGGGTGGCTGATTTGTGTTGAAAAAAACCACTTCAAAGACTTAACATATTTAAGTGCTGCTATATCATCTTGGAGAGATAACATCAATGACTCTTTGTTTGAAAGTTTTCTTGGCCTTTAGATCCAATTGGACTGGGAACTTAATGGAGAATCCAATATTGTGAGATGATAATAATTATAATACATATTTGCAATTACACTATATATATTTTTTTAAACCATTTAAACAGATGGTGTAAAGGCTTATCTTAATCAGTAGAATTGATAGCCTTATTTTAACTTTGGTTTCCAAAAAGGCTTAACGCTGTACAATGTCTGCTTGTTTGCTCCCTAGCATGCAGGGCCTCAGTCAGATTTTGTTCTCAGCTATTCAGAAACATCGAACGGATCCCATGGTGAAGACTTGCCCACATTATGAAGAAAGGAACGGGAATCACAACTCAGTTCAATGTCATTTCAAACTGTTCTGTACCTTCTGTAAGAAGGAGTAATTAATGGTCATGGCATGGGGAAAACAGTACCTTTTCCATCCCAGATTCTTTCACAGCCTTGTCTACAATGCTGCGAACCTCATCTTCAAACAAGTGAAGATTCAGCTGAAGTAGGTCTGCCAGTGTTGTTTCATCAGACATGGTAAACTTCACCTGGTACAAAAGACGTGTAAGGAAGAAGTCGGTTAGTCAGAACAGAACATTCTTCTGTAGTCTTCCTATTCTACTCTGCAATTCTACAATAATTGCAGCATCAATTTATATTCAGATTAACAACAAATCAGAAGAACCAATGTTTGGATCTAACCATTTTATGACTTTTACTTTAGTTATAATATATTTATTTATTTATTCAAAAGACTTATATAGCTATTTATCTTATGTTCCATAATTCTAGGCAGCTCACTATACAACAATAAAAACATAAAAAAGCCATACGGGTTTTTCATGTATACTATTTTTTATGTCACTTTATTGGAACACTTCAAATTTGTTGGTGGAAGATCAAAAATCAGATGATGAGGATGACAATGATGGTGATCATCAGTCTTGTGGGCCTTTGTTTTAGCCTACATTAGATTACCTGGGTGGCCTGCATGAGTTCTTTCCAATGTCTATCTCGGATAGCTGGATTCTGGAGTTCACTGACAGCTCGAAGAGATGTGATCATGTTTTTAACTGTATTATCCAGTCCTATAAAAGCATCCCACGGTCTCATTTCCTTGTCCAAAGTTCTCACATCCTTTGCAAATTTCTTGCAGTCAAGATCCATTTGTTCAACATTAATCTCTTTCCACTTGGTTGTCTTCCAATCGTTAATGCTTTCATTTACCTAGACGGAAATGTATATATGTGTGCTATCTTTTCTGTGGAGAAACAGTCTAATATAAGACTTATGTGGAATCACTTGGAAGGCTTCCACAGATTTTACAATTCAAAAGAGAAAAAACTTATGGTAAGGAGATAACTATTTTAACCCTTTACTACCATTCATCTGCATGGTAGTAATATGCAATGAAAATAATGCGCTATTCAAACCTATTTCTCAGTAGCCCAAATGGTCCATTCAAAATAAATGTTTTCCTGCATTAGAAACACAGTGTTAAATGATTTGATATTTAATGGGTGCATAAACAAGTTGTTCTTGAGTGCTCCAGAGATAGATAGTATCTTCAGAAATAAGGACAGAAAACTCCCCCAATGCCAAGAAGTTGGAAATAATCATAAGTGTCTGTAACAAGGCACAGTGACATCAGAGTGATTGCTCAAGGGTGTGACGCAGTAGTGGGATTCAAATCCTGTTACTATTGGTCTGCTCGTGGGTGCGCTTGCGCTCATGAGTGATGCTTCTGCGCATGCGCAGAGATGTCCGGGCGGGTGGGCAGAGCCTCCTGCCGCCGCTGCTACTGGTTCACCCGATCCGGGGCAAACCACTAGCAACCCACCACTGGTGTGATGTTATTATGCAAGTGACAAAATTTTATAAGGATTTTATGGTGTCTGACACAAGCATATACACCGTGAATTTTACATGATAATGTCATCAACCTGGTATTGTCATTTTCCTCTTCTGCCTCTCTTGTGGATACATACACAGATAGCACTTTGGATTGTTATGAAAAAATAAGCAGACTCGTTTATATTTACAGGTCACAGGATGACACAAATAAGCAATGCAGCAAGGCACCTGCTGTTCTCCTTCAGATCCTGGAGAGAACCCAAACTCTTCTCCTACGCAGTTCCCTCATCCTTCATAAGAGCATATCAATTGCAAAGACTTATCATACTTTCCATCAAACAT
>JANHFM010001850.1:115550-125679 GCA_032468115.1 Grayia smithii | reverse complement strand
TGCCCCACCCCTGTCCTAGACCAACAGCCACCACAGCACAGGTAAATAACCCCAGGCCAGAGGATGTCATGGCACTTTGCGTAGTTAAAACATAAGGTGGTCTACTTAGTCTGAATTCCAAATCGTAACATCTCCAGCCAAAGCGCTGATGTTTTGGGTTTCAAACATCTGGATGGCACCAAGTTACTTATCCCTGAGTTGGGGGAGTCAAATTAAAGTTGTGCGCGTTCCACTTGTGACCCACCCCCTCCCTCATAGCAGGGGATCCTTGTGATAACTACAACTGTTAGCGGGGGAAGAAGGCTGAGCAAGTTTGACGTATAGAAATGAAGAAGTCGTTCAGATGCTGCTGGCGAGAGAGGCGGGGATCTGGTGGGAGACCCTTTGGTCAACGGCACAACACGTTGCACAATATTTGACAGACTTGGTGTGCTTCCCTGCGAGCCACCTGTTTATCGCAAGCCAAGAAAGAGGCCGAGAGAGAGAGAGAGAGAGAGAGAGAGAGAGAGAGAGAGAGAAACAGAAAAGATGACAGACAGGCGTTGGAAGGAACTCTGGATTAATTTTGCACCCGCAAACCTGTTTATCCTACAAAAGAAAGCGAAAACATTCCTTTTGCAATGTTCGGGGCTGACGAACAGGACACTAAAAAACATCAGTGGGGGGCAATTAGCAAATGTTTCTGGTGGCCCCTAAGGGCGTGGAGATTTTTTTTTTTTTTCTCCTGGTGGAAAATGCCAATTATGGGATAACAAGCACCCGTGATTACAAAACTGCTGCCTTCTCATTGCGACAAAGAAAACACGGTGTCTTCTATCTTTAAAATGAAAAACACCTTGTGTACTTCAATGAAATGCGTTAGTGTATGACAAAAAGGTGGATACTGCATTTAAGGGTCATATATTAAGAATTGCCTTATTAAGGGTAGTGAAAAAATATTCTCATAGAATGAATTATATTCCAACATGAGCTATACAAAGACATACTGTGGAAAATATAAGTATACATCATAAAACTGGGGAAGTGGCTTATGAAAATGTATTAGCATTAGTAGAAGGTGAGTTTAGACTTCAAGAACTTAACGTAATTAGGTCAGAAGGAATATCATGTGAATGGTTAGAATATGAACAATTGAAGGCAAGATGGAAAAAAGAAAAGAAAATGGGCATTAGTCAGAATGATGACAATATGGTTAAGCAAATTAGAAATCAAGGTAAAACTCATATTAAAAGGATATACAACGTGTTAATCGAGAGGGACTCAGAAACAGAATTAGTAAAAGATTGTATGATTAAATGGGCGCAGAATATAGAGAAACCTATTATGTTGGATACCTGGGAAAAAGTATGGGTCACGAATGTAAAATTCACACAAGCACAGAATTTAAGAGAGAATTTTTATAAAATGTTTTACAGATGGCACTTAGATCCAAAAAAATTATCGTGTATGTATCCTAATGTGCAAGCAAAATGTTGGAGATGTGACCATGCAGATGCAACGTATTTTCATATTTGGTGGACATGTAAAAAGGTTAAAGCATTTTGGATTAAAATTTGGTGGATTGTGCAGAATGTTTTTAAGAAAAAGACAAAACTTTCAGTGAGGAGGCCAAAGAAATATATCATAATAAAGTAAGGAGAAAATGGCATGAAAAAGGCCAAGGAAAATATTGGGGCACAATCTTTTCTGGTTTTCGTTGTGGTATTTGTTCCAATAGTGAAGATTTCAGGACAACAGTTTATGCTAAATACTTCAATTTGATGTTAAAATAAAACTCCACACTGAGGCCCACCATTTAAAGTAGCACTTGGGTTGTATTTTGGTGCATCTGCACCAATGGTAACAACCTGAGACACTCACCGTGGTGTACTCAAAGTAGTAAAGGCAGTTGTCTGTCAAGATGAACCAGCGTCGCTTCCACGTCTTCACTCGGCCACCTGCACAAGGGAGAAGCAAGCTTGACAATGCGTGCCCAGGCCAAAAAGCTGGCTCCGGACATGAGAGCAGCTAAGGCAAAGGCAGAGCTACAGCCTATGGGCACAACAGACAGTAGCCAAGCACATGGCTGTCAAGAGCGCAAGCAGAGCCAGCCCCACACCAGAGCAGCAGGTGGCTTCCAGCTGAGCACAACAGCTTGGGGAAATGAAAAAGGTTGCATTGGTCAACCCTATTATATGCTACTGAACAAGCCTGCATCTGCTCTGCACAAGGATGGAGAAGAGGCAACAGATTTCCGCTAAGAGAGACTTGCTATGAGTAAAGTCTATATTTTAGCCAGATCCTCAGATGAAGGTGCTCTCTAGGATTCCACCTGAATGCAGGAAGCCAAATATGGCTAAGCACATTGGTTTGTGCTTAATAAAATTGTAAGCCACCCTGAGTCTTCGGAGAAGGGTGGGATATAAGTTGGATTAAAAAAAAAAATCTACACCACCCTCTCACCTCTTATTTCATAAACAACCTTTATTACAGGTGAAAGTAGAGGGAATTATTTACACTCCATGATAATTTGGCAGCCAGGAAACAGCCTTTTTGATCTTGATGCTCTCACCCCACCTGACCATGAGACACTAATGTAATTCAAAATATAATAAGCTAGGCTAAGGGAAAAGTCCTTGATCAACTGGGTGACAGGAATAGCTATCCCCACCCCACTTGCCTTCAAGATGAAATAAGGATTTTGGATTTGTGAAACATTACTCGTGCTCCATGCAGAAAAAAAGGAAGCATGCTAAAGGGCCTGATATTGGAATTTGGTCTCAGCTTCTTTCAACTCTGTGCCTTCTAAATTACTATCTCAGACCTATGATTCCCATTTTCCCAGCCTAAGACAGCAGTCCAAATCACCCAAAGGGTACCAGATGAATAAATATTATCCCATGTAAACAGGTTATTTTCAAATGAGATTTCCCCAATAGATGGGGGATATGTCCACAAAGGAGTTGGCTCAAATTAACGCCTATTAGGGATATGTTTATAGAGATCTCTTTTCTTTTTCCTAATACTAGGTTCCTCACAGGTAAAACAATCTGGCTTTGCCAGTTGCTAAACAACCTGTTTACTCCCAGTGTGTTTCAGACATTTATCCTTTACCAAGGAACACTCCAAAACAGAAGCTCGGTGGAAAAGACATAAATCCTGTCAGTTTATTTCATAGCAATGCACTGGTTTTTTCTGGGTTTTTCCCCTCCCCTTTTCCCCAACTAAACTGTGCCCACAATTAGCCAATGGCTTTTTCCTGAAAGTCAAGTCAATGTCAATAGGAAGATTCAGATTCAGGGAAGCACGTTATTTTTGGCAAATTGTGGCAAACATTTAAAAAACCCACCTCAGGTTTTGTCAGAGATTCAGAAACTGTGAAGAAATCTGTACAAATGGGTACTATTCTAAACAGTTACTTCCCAGAGAGACCACCAAGGTAACTTCCATCTATAACTGCCTGCCTGCACTCATTAAAGGAGGGAAGTTTGCACAGCCCCCTTGGGCTGGTCTAGCCAGTTTATGCAAGGGGGGAGTTCCAAGAGGCAGAGCAAAGTTGAGAAGTGAAGAGGCAAAATCAGCTCAATCAGCAGTGGCTACTCTGGCAAATCCAGAAGAGCAGAGTTGAGCTAACCAGAAATTACCAGGAGCAAAAATATAAAAATTCACTCAGGGAGATTCTTACCGCCACATATAGGCACAGACAAACAACAAGACTTCATTCAAGCAACATAAAAACAAAAAACAGAAAGAAAGGAACAATGGTGGGTGGAAGAAGCCAATTGCTCCAAATAATGCCTGCTACAGTCCCCAAGGAACCTGGAAAGCTTCAACTATTGTGAGTCCCTCTTATCATTGAATGATCAACTTCATCAAGTCAATATATTAAATAAAGACAAAGAAAACAAAACGTCCTCAGGAGAGCTGATTGGTAAACTCAGCAATTCTCCAGTTGTATCCTCACAAGTATTTGGCAGTAGTGTTTGGCCCATTTCCTTTCACTGTAGGCAAAACTCAGCTAGGTGGACAGATAACCTGTGCCAGCAGAAGGCAACTTCCAGAAGAGCCCACCAGAAAAGAATGTGGTGAGATTGCTTCTAAGGAACACTAGGCCATCTACCTTTAAACTGAGGCTTTCATTAAACAGGAAGAGAAGTGAATTGTCCACGATATTAAAACTACGACCAACATTTGAGGATCAGGGCCTTGGATGAAGAAGATGATGATTAAAGGTTTTTTTAATGTATTTGCCCCAAACTGTGAACTGAAAAGCAAAACGTAAAAAGATTTGCCATTTCACCTCCCCTCCTTTTTTTCTTAAAAGTTCTTACAGTGAAGCTGTTGTTTGGGGATGGTAGATTTACAAGTGTCAATTTCAAAACATCCTTGAACTTGGGTGAATATGTAAATAATAAACTCTAGAGTTCCAGTGTGTAATTAGAGGACATAACCACCAGCAGGTTTCAGCCATCTTTTTCCAGCTTTTATCTTTTGACAATTGAGCAACTGTAAGTAAAAAACAGCTCAAAATTCAAGAAACACCCTCGCTTCAGAGAATTCCAATTTGTTGCCATATTTATAACTAAGAAATGCTGAGGGGACAGTGTTTTATCTGAATGTTACAAGCTAAGAACTTATAGAATAATAACTGACAGGGTTATCAAAATCTCAAAGAGAAAGCTCCTTTCTATCAACTATTGTTCATCCTGATTTTTAATTCAGACATGGCAACTTTAATAGTTGGGATATATTTTTAATGGCCTAGGGAGATTCCTACAGTAAAAGATACATCTGCATTTGTTTTAGTACGCACTATTTTAACCCCTTTGGGTTATAAACCACTTTAATAATACAGTTATAGTTAATATTAATATATGATTAACAAATGATGGATTCCCTCCATTCAGCTACAAATTCATTTGGTGGCATTAATCAAGCCTCTGCCTTCATCAACCAGTCATCTCCAGGAATGCTGATACTTTAATAACCACACAGGCTGAAAATTACAGGAGTTACAGTCTGGACTCATTGGGCAGATTCCTGGTTGGGGAAGGTTCTGATCCTGTTCTTATTCCAAGTCCATAAAATAGAAAGGACAGAAAGGATAAGCTATTTACATGTTTATTATAAAGATTAAACAAACAAAAAGGATTGTAAAAAAGTCACATCCATAAATTGATCAATAAGTTAACCAATTGGAAAGAAGAGCCTTAATTATGTGTGGTGGATTCTAGTCAGTTGGAGTGGCACTGAACCAAAAACATGAACCTGATAAGAGATAGGGTCACGATCTTCTCTCCTCTGATCCAGTTGGACATTTTGATCCTGTGCCATCCCAACTAACTACAAACTACCTCATATATAATTAATCTTCTTCTCTGTTCCAAACAGGACCAGAGCATGGCTAACTCATTGTCACAATCAATGAAACAACTAATATTTTATTATTCCTTTTCACACTGGCAGTGTTTTTGTTTTGTTTAGTGCCCCTGGTTGAAAATTACATCATACCAATAGGGATTCTGCATTTAAATCTTTTCTCATTGATTTCTATTTTCTTTGCTTCTTTTTTTAATGACCAGCAGGAAATATGAATGGGCTCTTCTTAAAAGTATCCTCTTAGTGATTCTTTTCCTATCTGAAAGTAATGGGAGGGGGTTTAGTCAACTGAAGGTATTTTAGATTTAAACGAAAACTTCCACACTGCTAGGGCCTTAGGGGAGAGGTGAGGAATATAATTTCTGAAAAACATATACGTGGAAATTGGTAGGACATTGTGTAGTAAATGAAAAAGAACTAAAAGTGTTTTTTCTGGAGGCAACTGGACTTTCTTGTTTTTTCTTTGGAAGACGTTTCGCTTCTCATCCAAGAAGCTTCTTCAACTCTGACAGAACAGCGGGGAATGGATGGATTTATATTCCTTGCAGACAGCTGGTCATTTGAATGAAGCACTTGGAGGTTTATCTGTGTCCTCTGGGTCACCTGAGTAGTGCTACTCCTGGTTCCTGTAGTCTGCAATTTTTCCTCTGGAAATCCATTCCTATTCACACCCCATTCAAAGGGTGTTCATCCCAAACTGTATAGCTAAAAGTCTGTAGAGATTCTCAGTCATCCAGGTCATGGTTGTCCCAAAAGTGCTTTTTCTGGAGGCAACTAAACTTGTTTTTTATTTTGAAAATAAAAGGAATATAAATCCTTCCATTCCCCACTATCCTGTCAGAGCTGAAGCAGCTTCTTGGATGAGAAGCGAAACGTCTTCAAAAGAAAAAACAAGAAAGTCCAGTTGCCTCCAGAAAAACCATCACTAGGACAACCATGACCTGGATGACTGAAAATCTCTACAGACTTTTAAATGGAAAAGAGATTCATGATTCATTTTACAATGATTTCAGTTCATCAGCTGCATGATATAGTGCTAATGAAGGTTCATGATGGCACTGCAATCATCAAGACTGAACTATAGCATCTGGAAAAAGCCTCTTGAAGCAACTACATCGCAGTGAACTGCCCATTACCTAAGACTGGAATGGTATAACAATTGTGTGAAATACGTAATTTATTAATCTGTGGTATGCTAAGTGTAGCTGAAATAAAACTCCCAGCATCTTTCACACTTAATGAGAAATGTTTTTTTCTGTAATATCTATCCCAGAACAGGTCAAACAACATTTTGGGGATGGAAGTGATGCTTTATTTTTAATTATTTTTTTTTCAGCCTGTCAGCACATAGGGATATTTTTCAGTGATACTAAGGGCGAGGTGGGGAAAAAGAGGGAAGCTGATGATTCTGAGCTCTCCCCACTCTCTCTTTTTTTTTTTAATGAGGTTGGAGATGTTTAAATGTGCTCTCATTGATTGTTTCAATTATTTGGTTCTTTTTTAAAGTATTACTTAAAAAATACTTATTAAAATTACTTCAGTATTACTGAAAATATTATGTATATTATATTCTCTATCATCCAATTGTAACACTGAATACTTCCAAAGGAATGTGGGCTTCCTCAAGCAAAGGCAGCATCCTATTCCACAGGAGGAATACAGTAGTTTCCCCCACCTCCCACAAGCCCTATCATGCCCTTCCTAGCTCCTCTCCTGCCCCTCTGGAAGCCCAAACCCACATCCAGGCCTAGGTCTGACAACAGGAAGTATTTCAGGGCTTTAAAACTTGCCATACTCTCGCAGAAGACATCCAGCAAGGTCAATGCGAATTTTAGAAAAGCAGGATGAAAAGGATAGCTACCCGATTCATGGTTTAGGAAAGTCACTGCTCTCTCTTCTCTTTCCTTTTGGTGCCCAGCAGAACACAAGCACTTCGTCTCCCCACCTCTGCCTCCCACCATCCCACGTCTCCCCCCCACCCCACCCCAGTTCCCCAGGGACTGTGCAGCCAATTAGCAATGGTGGCAACAATAGCAATACGAGTAACATCAGCAGCAAGTAAAAATAAAAGAAAACAGAAAAAACAAGCAAGCACTGCAGCACGGCCTCGGCCCCAGCAAAGCTAGCAAGGAGATATGGGGGTACGTACCTCCTGAAGTTTGGGGGCAGGGAAAGGCAGAGCCAAAATCATGGAAACATACAAATGAGGGAAAAAGAAAATTAAAAAACAAAGGACTAAAATTTGCCCTTCGTGCACATTTCAATTGCAGTCAGCAGTGGGCACTGCCCAAGCTAAACATTTTTGAGCAAAAGGGAAAAGGAGGGAGGAAGAGCTCTCCTTAAAGGGAGTCAACATATCTCCTATCTTAATACCAAAAAAAAAAAAAAAAGGTTGATACATTTCTGGGGCTACCAGCATGCCAAGGCCATGAATGCAGCAGCCACTGGGATACTGGATAGAAAGGTTCACCTCTCCTGATTAATTCTTGCCATTGGCCATATCATGAATGTGTTTGCCACACAAACAGTTGACTGAGGAGTTAGTGATTTTAGTACCAAGGCAGTGGTGGGGGTGTTAAAATGGCCTGGAGCCAAGAGACCTCTAGGAGTGGGATGGGAAGGGCAGCATGCATCATCAAGGGCCAAAGGGTTCAGCCAAAGAACAGCCATATGTGGAGAAAACCAGGGTTATGTCCCACACAGTCAAGGCCAGTGGTCCTACCTGATCCACCTTTGTTCTCCTGTTACCACCACCTCCTTCAACCCTCCCCTCTGGAACACAGCAAAGAGACCTCAGAGTGTCTCCCTCGAGTGAATAATGTAAACCTCCTCCCACTTCTCTGTCTCTACAGGGTAAGCCTCAGCCTCCCCTTTTTTGCTGTGCTCTTAGCCACATTTTCCTGAATTGCACAACGCTGCAGTTCTCCTTTCTTTAAATGATGTCACTGAATAGACATCATCATGACAATTCTAAAAAGATTTGACATATGATGACGGGGATCATCACCATTGTGGTTGTCTCTTGAACTTGGGACCTTGCTATTTGGGCAAGTGTTCAGGCTACGATGTTCACCCCACTCAGAAAAAAAAAATCATATCTTCTAGATAAATAAATTGGGAGCATTTATTCCACTCCCTTTTGTTGCCCCTGAGAAAAGTTAAACAGAGGAAATATCCAAACCAGGAGGTACTGCAGAATTGGGCTTCAAGTACAATGTTGGGGCTCTTGGCATTAATACCGTCACAATTTGAGACACATTTTTAAAACAGTTGCCACAGAAGTTGAAAAGCAAACAACAAAACATTCTGTTTTTGGAACTGAAATAAATTTGGAGGTTGTTTCCTGAAATGAATATTAAATGTTGGAATTTGCATTTCGCTTCTAAATGCTCATTTCTTTTGTTTCAATCAACCTCTCTTGCTAGATGGCAAGAATCTACCCTAAATCATGGTCACTTCTATATCTAAGGGGAGGCTGACAAACAACAACAGTAATAACAGACATTGTCTTATTCTGATAGTCAATTTGGATATAATTTTATGGATTCATCAAATTTATATAATCACCCATCTCACAGAAGGTGATAAAGTTGTGCTGTCACTCAGTTACCTCTACTTGCTTAACCTCTTCAATGTGAAGAATCTCTTCAGAACTGGGTCCAGCATGTAGCCAACCAAGTAGCCTTCAATTTTTACCCTGAGCCATAAAAAAATCTAGTTCTACTACATATGTAGCTTAATAATTCTGCCCAAATACTGCAGCTATTCTTTAAAATGCCAAGTGAGCTAAACATGTTTGCTCAGAAGGCACTTCAGTTCCTTTTGTGCAGATACTCAAAGTCCAGTGAAATATTTTTCAATAAATTTTTAGGAATTGTAAAACTGAAAATGGAAGGGATTTCAATTTTCTGGTGTAATTTGCTGTGTAATTGAAAGCCATCAGATTTTCAACTATGCAACTATTTAAATGGAATGCATATTTTTCATTGAGTAGATATGATACAGATAGACTACAGCTTCATCACCATGGCTATCAAGGCTAGTTGAATCCAACTCCTAAAATACCATAGCTTTCCTATTCCCATCACAGAGAACAGAAAGTCTGGACAGTTTGCTACCAAGCTAAGAGAAACCTTATTGTAATTACTGTAATTACAATATGTATTAAACTTATATTATGATTATATAGGAAAATGTGATTATTATGTGCACTTGCAGTAGTACACAACTGTATTACTATTGTACAACTACCAGTATGTATTACTGACACATTTATCAGACTACTCTCAAGACACATCCTGGTTCCATAATAGCATTAGCAAACCTATATTAGTTCTGTCATAAAACAAGATATATCATGATCCTTGGTCATTTTTTGCATGCCTTGATTGAAAGAAACAGAAGAAGAGGGATAGAAAAAGTGGGGACTTAGAATCAGATCTTATTTTGGACATCAAATCTAGATGAGCATATGTCTTCTCTCTGGCTCAAAGCAAAGTATGAAAAGTTACGTATGTAGAATAATTTCATTAATTAAATTCAGTTCAGATTCAGCAATTACAAGTTTGACTATTTAGGATATTTCCATTTTCAGATTTCAGGTGATTTAATATTCCTGTTGTGTCCGCGAGGTTGGGGAGGAACAGGGGCCAGTCCTGGAGTCTGGGGAAGGCTCAGACGAGGGCTCTGCATCAGAGGCAGAGAAAGGGCCATCTGGGAGGTACGTGCTGCCTCCGGAGCCTCCAGAGTCGGACCTCAGTGAGGCAGAGGA
>JANHFM010001850.1:94613-104840 GCA_032468115.1 Grayia smithii | reverse complement strand
ATGGAAGGCTGAGTAAACCTTGAGCCTGGTGAGATTCGAACCAACACTAATTGCTGGCATCTGGAACTAAGTTGAACTCTTAGTTCAGAGCATTAATTAGATGAGCCACCAAGGTCTCTTGCTGGTTTTACCAGCAAGCAGAATCAAACTCTCTTAGGCTATGATTTTTCTTCTTCTTGCAAACATAAAATGGCACTATCAGATTGTGCCGATTAGGTTAGAGAAGCCTGTATTAAGGCTTATTATATATTAACTTATGTTATTAACATAACATAACATAGGCTTATTATATATTAACTTATGTATGTATTATTAAGTTCTAAGTATACACCTTGAACACAGCACAAATGCTACAAATCTCGGATTTGTAATTCCTGGGACAAGAATTAGAAGGCATTACTGTATTTTCTAAGGGGGAAAAACCATATAAAACCATGTAACATTCACTGAAAATGTGGAAGTCTCAAGATACATTCAACATTCCTAGGAGAATGACCTGCTCAAGATGCCAAATGAGAATGCATTTTTTTTTCTATAATGCTGTGCAGAATTTTACCATTTCACAAAGTGGAGAATTTCATTGCATGAAATTTCTGCCTTTAAGACAAGGCGGTGGCAGAAAAGTTAGTGCTCCCTGAGCTATATGCTATTCTTTTTCACAAAGTGCATGAGCTTTTCTCAGTTCTAACTCTTTTACAAAGCATGTAAGCCTAACATTACCTTCTGCATCACTCTCTCCTTTCACAAATCTAGATTTATACCAGCAGGTTTAGAAAGCTAATCTCAGGAAGGATGGCCAATGGATCTGTTTAATATAAATCAGGATGTTGGCAATGAGTTGGTATTGCAAATGACCCAAGTCTGCTCCAATTATAAATCATAGATACCGTGTTTCCCTGAAAATAAGACTCTGTCTTATTTTTATTTTTTTTTGAACCCTGAAATAAGTGCTTGGCCTTATTGCCATGCGCTCAAAAGCCCGATTGGGTTTATTATCAGGGCATGTCTTATTTGGGAGAAAACAGGGTAACATCCAATCTTATTATTCAGAAAAATCCTAGAACAGCTTCAACTTTTCAGAGTGAATGAGGATGTGCAGATGTGCATCAGGTGGTTGTGAATGGCAATCATATGCATACAGCTGTGTCCTATCTTCAGAAGCAGTTTGACGAATCCCACTGCAATCTTTTGATAGTTGATCTGGTTGATCCCAGAAGCAATACTAGGGTTATGCACAAGGGCTCTGTGTAGAAAAGCTTTGCATCTACTGGCTTTATGCCCACAGCAAGGACATGTGAAAGAGATAATTTATCATTCCTCTATGCACGAGTCCAGCAAATGGAGGAGGCATGGTGCCTCGGGATTCCTAGGAAAAATCAAAACTTTGTTGAGCATCCTATCTATATCAAAGATACCCCATGGAAGAGGCAGAACGTGATGACTGAAAGAGCCAGTTCATTCCAGAATTCTGACCTACATCTGCACAGTGGCATACACAGACTTTCACATATGCAGCCAGCATCATAAGACAGCCTGCAAATGCCACTAGAGGAGTTCAAGCACATTCTCTTCATTACAGATGCAAGATGCCTTGACTGAGGATTTTTGCTGATTAAGTTGGCTTGAAATAAGAAAGTCATGATGGAACTCCTAGGTTAATATTAGGTTATCAGATGTGGTAGACCAACAGTGGGTATAGCCAATCAGCAAATATGTTGTTGGTTTATCAGTTTACCTGGCAAAATGCTCATAGTATTGGGGGGAGGAGAGGGGGGAACGACAGAAAGCAAATGGGACCATGTCCTAATGGGACTACAGATTTCCAATTAGGAGTGGGAAGTCAAATCTCTCTAGTTAAAGCCAATTCAGAGAGCAGAGTTCCTGACACAACAAGGCTTCATTGTGTGACTGCTGGAACAGAGAAGCCAAACAAGGAAAGCGCCTCTTTCTTTGCTTTGTAGTTGGACACGAGGATAGGAGCCTAAAGCCAAGCTTCCTGCAGCCACAGAATACAAAGGAGGATGGTCTTAAAGAGGCAGCATCTTCTCTCTCCATCATCAGGGTTAGAGGTAGGCCCTTGATGTTTCGCTTAAGTAATTCAAGTAGTTCAGATACTATTATAAGACTGACAGCATTCATGTTCAAAATTGATTGAAAGCTTTATAATATTAAATGAGAAATTATGTGAAATCCCCTCTTCCCTATAACTTTGATCTCATTCTTGGGCGTTTTTACAATAAAGTTTCGCAACCTGTTTGTAAACCCTCAGAAGAAAGGCAAAGTGTCTTTCCAAGAACGTGGAAAACGTTTTTCTTTTTGTGAAAGGAATATTTCTTTTATCTGAGGAGGGTGAAAACAGATTCTACACCTTGCTTCATCATGTCCTTCTTGAATATCAGTTTCCCACTGCCAAGCTGTACTGCTTAAGAGAGGCGATCATCAAATCAACAGAGAGGGAAAAGTTCAGGGTCTGCTCTGACGTTAGTAAATGGTTTGCATCACCTATAGACGAACACAGAAACAGGATGTTGTGCCCTATAAAAATAAAGCCAGATGTTTCCGTGGTCCTCTTATTAAAGAGCGTAACAGTATAGAAGAGGATAATTGTGCACCCATCTGATTTGTAGTAATATAAATGCAGCTGTCTCCTACAGGTCAAATGGGTAATCCTAGACCAATAGCATTGCAACCCGAATGTCTCAAAACAGGTTCCTTAAAAAGGCAAGGTAGAAGTTTAAGGAGATGGTATAATCTTGGAGGAGACCTTAGAACAGAGGTGTCAAACTCAAGGCCCGCAGGCTGGGGTGCTTAGATCTGGTCCACGGGGCTGCCCTGGAAATAGCGATGGATTGGCCCATGGTGCTTCTGCCAGCGAAAGAGGGCTCCCAAATCTCTGTTTTCAGCTGGGACAGCCTCCTGCAACCCTCTGCCAGCAAAAACGGAGCTTGCAGCCCTCCTACCCTGGCCACACCCACCCTGGCCACACACCCCAAGGTTAAACACAACTTTGATGTGGGCCTCAATGAAATCGAGTTTGACACACCTGCCTTAGAATTTATCTTATCCAGTCTGCTACCCTACACAACAATCCTCTACTAGATGATCTCAGAGAGATCTCCGTCTGGCCTGTGTTTAATCATCACCAGCAAAGAGGGGATCCACTTTGTCAGGTGGTAGTCAATACAGCACCATTGTTGAACAGTTCTTCATTTTTCCCGATTCTAACCAAGCTTTATAGTATTTCTTATAATTCCCACCTCCAAATATTTTTGGAGCAAGACAAACAAATTTGAAATCTGATTTCCCTGTTCTGTTCTATACTGGCATCTAAACTTACATGTATGCACATAGCTCTACTAGTCTAGAAACAGCAAATGACTCAAATTCTGTATAGATCAGCAAAGTATATACATAAAGTTTCAATCAGTTGATGTTCAGAGAGTGGATTATAGTATTTCTCAAGAAGTAATATTGGTTTCTCTAAAATTCTTCAGCAGCACAAAACTCATTCTCTCATTTTCTCTTCTCTTTCAAAACAGCTGCTAATAAAGTAAATTCATGCATTTTTAAAACTATTCATTTCCCTCCCCCCTCTTTCCAAACAAATTGCTTATGCGAGGGTTAGCCTTATCACCCAATATTGCCTTGGACTGTAATAAAGGCATCTTTCTACAGATTAAATGCATGTGTGCCTAGTTCAAGTGAAAGCATCCTATGGGGTACTCTTTCCTGCTTTACTTTGTGCCAATATTAAACCAATAATTTTTACAGAAGCGCAGTTTGGGTCTGCAAGAATGGAGCAATCAGGTTCCCATAGATGACAACAGCTATACCGAGTGTCCAATCTCAAAGTTTGTCCTCTACACTGAGTCACATGGGTGACTGTATGAAATGTATGCTACATTTTAAGTTTGAAACCGTTCCAATATAATATAAAAAGTCTGGGGGAGTGGGGGGAGAGTTATTATTTTGAACTTTGGTGCTCAAAACAAGAGAGGATAAATTCAAAATGGTCCAAATTTCCAATATCTTGCCTATTTTTAGTTGGTTCCAACTTTTGATCCAAAAAAAAGGAATTTCCTTTGCTCTTGGTGATATAATGTCCATCATCCAGGAAGTTTAAACTTGACAAGCAGTAAGTAACACTGCCAAAGACTATTACTTATTGCTTCTTTAGAAAATCTTACACCCAAGTTTCTGTCTGTCTACCGGTCAGACTAGCAGTCACAGCCCTTAACTCAGGTATCCACCCCTGTAATTCCAAACCAGTACAATTTGTCCAGAGCACATCCTAGACATGAACTGTATCATTTTTCACTTGGGAACATTAAGGAACACTAAGGCTCATCTAGGTATGGACACTCTACTTTCATCAGGGAAAATCCAGTTCCTGAATGCACATTTGACAGAACGATGAATATCTGAGATCAGAAGACAAGAGAGATCCCCATAAATAAGCCTTCAAAATCCTTAGAACTATAGCCACAACTTACCCTGCTGGCCTCTACACTAAATCCTTCAAAGGAGCTATTTCTTCCATCCCAACACTAAGGAAAACATGAACGTAATACCCTCTATGCCAAAAAATAAGCTATTGGGGAAACTAGAGTTACAGACAGTAGGCAGATGTGGAAAGCAAAGCCCACCTATGGCTGGACAGAAAGATATGCCACACCAAGCATGCCTATGACAGAAAGAACAAGCACATGGGACTCCCAGGAATAAGACACAGACCCAGCACACTGCATGCGATTGTGACAGATGGGCCAGCACACAGAAAGGGTGCCAAGTAATAGCAGCTTTTCCTAAAGCAAAGACAATTTCCCATTTGCACACACATGCACACCCTTACCCCAATCAGCTGCCTTGCTTTTTCTGCCTGCTATGGATGCAAGTCCTGTGACACAGCATCAGTGCACTGGTGGACCATGTGCTGGGGGAGCCCAGCCTTGTCAAGGCAAAGGGGTTGTTCCTCGTTGGGCCCTCATTCTATTCCACTGTGCTTCCCGGTTGGGCTTCCAGAGAGACTGATGACTTTGGGACCACCCACCAGCCACTGCACTGGAGCCCAAGCATTAACTCCTGCCTGCCTGAAAAGCAGCTAGGACTGTACAAAATGTAGTGGAGCTCTTGGTAAGAAGACCTTGCTCTTTCAGAAGAAGCCCCAGCCCGATCCCAGTCTTAAATCAGGAATACAAGCCACTTCTACCAAAACAACTTCTCTTCTCTGCTGCTTGCTAGTTCAATACCACTAAAATCTTTCCAGAATGCAGAGAAAGCTGAGCTACATTATTTAGCTTAATAGTAACCTATTCAGTAAGCACTTGTTAGATCTGTTTACGGCACACACCGCAGAATTCTCTTTTACCCAAATGGATTGGCAACATTTCCACATTGCTATAAAGCCATACATGAACTTTTGTTCTTCTTGTTAAGCAAACCCACAGTTGTGATTGTTCTTTTTATTCAAAACTCACATCAGTTTGGCAAATGTTGATTTCCCCTCTATTTTCTGAATGCTCATGGATATGCACCAGCTGACTGAAGTGTCCCTTTTCCTCCTTTACCTTTGACTTCAGGCTGTATGCCCCCTTCCAACATAAAGATTTTCTTCCTCTGCATGCTGTCTCTTCTGCAACAGACTTTTAAAAGGATTTTTGGAAAGCTTCCTCTTTTCCTTTCTTGGCTTTTAATTGGCTTAAAAGGAGTCACACGGAAGTGATTATTATTTGCTATTGGTATTTGCTATAAATGCTGGTAGTTAAAAAGAGAAGTATTTGTGTGCCATCATCCCTTATAGCAAAGAAAGTCATTAGTCTACCACCAGATTGTCCTGATTAAGTCCTACATGCTTAGTGATACTACATGTTCTATGCATTTATTTGTTCTTGTTTTTAGCTTCAGTATTCTTAAGCTTTATGAATTAAAGAGAAGCTTGTATCTTCCTCACATGATTTTCATTATGGGAAAATATCAATAGAAATAAGTATCTAAGTCATATTTTTACTTTGGGTTTCTATCTCCTTAACAATTTTGAGATATATTCTCTACACCAGCCTTTCTAAATAAGCGTTGTAAATTTCAAACCCTCTTTATGTCTGAGTTTTATATATCTTATTCTTTGGCCTTCTTTGATACCCAGATCTAAAGGTCCATAATATTCACTCTAATAGGACAAATCTATACATGATTACTTAGAAGTAACACCCACTGATTTTAATAGGTTACTGTGAGATATAGAAGATGGAAATCTAAAAACATCTCAATTAAATTGCTGAAAATGATTTTTCCTCCTATGTGCCTTAAGTAATTTTCACATGCTGGACATTCAGGAGATGCTGCCTTCCATTTTGTATGTCATTATATATGTTTACACACAGATGGCCTGTTCCTGCTTGAGATCTGTTTTTTTTTTCTAATCCTAATTGCAGATTCAGGTTCAATACTTCCATACTTTTTTTTTTTTTACTTCTACCCAAGCCACACAGAAAATACAGCTTAACCTGGGGATTTAAAATAAAAGAACTACCACCATCATAATTTGTGTTTTACTGTATATCTAATAAATCAGGAAACCCCTTGCTTCATTTGCTCAGAGTGAAAGATGACAACAAATGCTTAGATGGCATACATACTCATACTAATACATCCCAGCTGCATCTTCAAAAGCCAGATTCCTTGTCAGGATTAATTTTGTCATGTGTCATGTGTCATGATACCCACAAGGCATCAGTAGTTGCTGCAAGCCAACAACTGGAACCAACCATCAGTTTGAATGATCAGTGAATTTTGGGGACATCCAGCATTTTGGCTGCCACACAGAGCCTTCCTACAACATGATAAATCTGTTGAAAAACAATTCATCAGAAGAGCCCCAGTGTGGAAAAGCTGATTTAAACACACTCCATATGATAACCTAAACATACCTGTTCCTGCCTACAAGTTGTAAGGCTCAAGATTCATCTGTGTCGACCTTCTGAACTCAAATAATCCAGTAGAAGGAGCAGCCATCACAGTAAACCTAGATCGGGCATCCTTTAAGCAAAGCATTTCTTAAAAAGCCTTCAAAGAGCATCTGGAATCTCTTCCTCTTTGCTAAGAGTTTCCTATAGAAGTTAATGTTTAAGACTGGACTCATCTCAGGTTCATTTCTGATTTGTTACTTGCCCATCAGACAGTATATATCATTTCTTCCTGGCATGTATTGCTCCTTTGTGAATCCTTATATGATTCACCAGGGTACCATAATTCTGTATTGCACTGCTTTTCAGGATATGATACGAACAATTTTAGACATTGCCATATAGGGAAGCACTTAGAAGAAACATTCACCATGTAAGAAAGGCTGATAAAGTGCCACATGGGGAGGTTAAGAGAACAAAACTATGAAGAGGGAACTGCCTTTAGTATGTATTAGTGCAAAGGAAAGACTACTCATAGGACTGCTGGTAGTTTTGCTGCTACCAGTATATCGAACAGGTCTTAAATACTTAGAGCAAAGGAGGAGAATTTCACAAGGAAAAGGAAAGGCAAAATAAGAGATGAGTACACCTACAATCAAGGCTGCTTAGCCATGTGATGTGGCATATCAGATGTAGCTATTACTTTCCTTCAAAATATTTCCTCTACTTGGGAATTGGAGAGGCAATTTAGTTAATAGTTAAGGCACCAAGCTAGAAACTAGGAGTTCTAGTCTTGCCTTAAGCACCTTAAGCCAATCAATCTCTTCAGCTCTAGGAAGGAGACAATGGCAAATCATTTCTGAAAAACCTTGCCAAGAAAACTGCAGGGACTTGTCCAAGTGGTCACCAAGAATCAGCACTGACTCAAAGGCATAAATAAATAAAATATATTTTGAAAGTTTTTCAAGCAGTTCATTTGCATGTCTGATCAGTCCAAAAAATATAAACAAGTTTTAACCATAATTAGCTTTTCCTTATTTATGTCTGCCTCCCCTTTCCGCTGTTTTCTTTAAATCAAATTATAGATTGTGCATTTCATCCTGATTCCTTTCTTGTATTCTGTAAAGTAAGTGTGCATGTTCATAGCATTCTTACCAATATATAGTAATATACTGTGTACATGCACTAAACTCTCCTAACCAACACACTTAGGTATAAACAAGATGAGGTGTTGCGCCATTCAGATGAGAGGGAAGAACCGTTCTACAACAAGACATCTACACTAAGTTTTAAAAACGCAGGCAGTAGAAGTGATGAAGTTTAGAAAGCAATGGGGAAGATAAATTCCAGATTTACTCAGCTTCCTGTGTACGTGCATGAGGCATATTAGCACAGTAGACAGTCTAATTATGAAATCAATTGGTCCTTCAAGAAGCAGCAGAGTTCCTGACAATATTCATTTCTCCCTTTCCCTTTACTTGGGTTCCCTCAAAAGAATTGCTTTTGACACAAGTTCACAATATTTACAGTAAATATTCTCATACACAACTGCAGACAGGCAGAGTGGCAGGACAGATTTTTTTTTTTATATTACATCACCCACACCCAATATTCATTGCAAAAACCAAGGCTTGTAACTTCCTTAAATCTGAATTATCTTCCTTGCAAAATTTTAAGATGATGTAAGAAATGCAGGCCACAAGCCATGGAAACAACCTCCTCAAACAATCCCAAGGGACACACTTGCTATGTCAGTGGTCTGACTTCGAAGCACATCCTTGGTGGAGGTTCTACATCCAAATTTGTTATCAAACTCATTAATTACAGTGTGGTTCATATACTTAACAATTTTCAAGGAGCAGAGCACATAACACAATTTTTTTCTAGAGAGTGGGACAATCTTTAGCTTCTGCCAGTACATTTGTTCACAAGCCAATTATTCATTAACAATTCTCACACAAATCTCCTAATGCAACTGGTATCAAAAAGCAAAAAGAGGAGGAAGGATAATTTATTCAAGAGTGGAGGAGGGTGTTATGTACACTAAACACCATGATACATATCAAATTCTAGCACATCGTAAGAAAAAAAATGCTTCATTTTCCTCTTGGCTTTCAGTGTTGATAAATGGCTGACAGATTCCACCCAAAGAAACCCCATTACTGGAAAGGGAAATTTAGGTTCCTCTCCCTGTTGTTTGTTATCATTTAGCTCTCGATCCTCAGTTATATAATATGTTACTCCCATATCATCACAATATCACATCACATTAAAGAGAGAAAAAGGAGAGCAGGTCCTGCCCACCACCATTCTGATGCAACAGAATATTCCAGCTACGAAGGAGTAAATGTTATACTTGGAGGCAAGATTACTCTCGCCTATGTCATATGAGGTGCGCAGATGGATTCATTGCAATGCATGTCGGCATCCCTGCCCCAAATTCCCCTAAAAAAATCACACTGCCACAAGCCTATGACTCAGTTGCCTGTTGGGCCAGGGAAAATATAGATTGGTAGAAGCAACTATTCTTGGGGGTGGAAGTGGGGGCAGGGATGGAACTTCAGCTAATCCTCAATTTATGACTACAATTGAGACTGGGATTTCAGCTACAAATCAATGTGGTCACAAGTCCTCACATGACCAGACCTGATTTTACAACCATTTTTTTCAGCAGTCGTTAAGCAAATCCAGCTTTCCCAATGACACTTTTTGCCCTTTTTTGCAGGAAACTGGCAAAACAGGTTGCAAATCACAATCACCTAAACTACAGGACATTGCAACCAGTCATGTGATCTGGTCATTGTGATCACCTGACCACAAGGGTGGTGCAATAGTTGTAAGTGCAAGTATAGATCATAAAGCACTTTTTCCAACTTTGAAATATTATTACCCTGTTTCCCACAAAGCAAGACATCCCCTGATAATAAACCCAATCGGGCTTTTGAGCGCGTGGCAATAAGGACAAGAGTGTGAGAGGTTTTCATAAGTCCGATGGTCCGTTGAGGAGCTTCTAAGAAAGAGGCAGCACGCAGAGATGCAATCAAGTAAAGCTTTATTTAGGGATAAAGCATAGAGAATGACTTCCTTGGCATGGAGGCATCCATGCCAGGATTGAGCCCATTGATCAGTCCCAAAGGGAGCTAGAACAAAAGCTGAAGAGCAGCCCCTGGGCAGGAGTTCTTATAGGAGCCCCTGCCCCCTCCCTTACCAATGGGAGTGAGGGGACCGGAGGGCCATTAACTCTTCCCAATGGGGCTGCAGGGGCCAGAGGCCCCTGACCCACCAGTGGGAGCAAAGGTGCCTCTTTGCTCCCATCTAGTGGTCA
>JANHFM010001850.1:55422-67666 GCA_032468115.1 Grayia smithii | reverse complement strand
GCCTTCTAAAGAGCAGTCAGGGTTGATCTCCTCTAGGACTGACTGGTTTGATCACCTTGCAGTCCAAGGGACTTGCACAAATCTTCTCCAGCACCATAGTTCAAAGACCTCAATTCTTTGGCACTAAGCCTTTCTAATGGTCCAACTTTCACAGCCATACATTGCAAATGGGAAAACGATAGCCTTGACTATACGCACTTTTGTTGGCAGGGTGATGTCTCTGCTTTTTAGTATGCTCTCTAGATTTGCCATAGCTTTCCTCCCCAGGAGTGTCTTTTAATTTCTTGGCTGCAGTCCCCATCTGCAGTGATCTTGGAGCCCAGTAAAATAAAATCTATCACTACCTCCATTTCTTCCCCATCTATTTGCCAGGAATTGAGAGAACCAGATGCCATGAACTTAGTTTTCTTAATGTTGAATTTCAAGCCAACTTCTGCACTCTCCTTCTTCACCCACATTATGAGGCTCTTTAGTTCCTCTTCACTTTCTGCCATTAGGGTCACATTGGTAGTAGCTAGTGTGGGATTTGCCACCCTATGTTGTATACAGTAACTTGTCCTGTCAGCGTTGGTGGGGGTATAGTTTTCTCCTTGGTATTTCCTTGATTAGGGCATTGTTTTCTGTTGGCTTGTCTGGTGATCTGAGTATTGGTGGCTGGAGAGGATGTCTTTTTGTTTCCTTTTGAATGGTATGCAAATGTTTATCTCTATGTTTGATCCTGATCTCCTTAAGGACCATTACTTACTATTATCATTACTACTTTAATACCAAGTAGCTAGAAGACACGCCCACAAGTGTGTCTCCTCTTAGGAAACAAACACATTTGTTATCCCTATTTAACTTCAAATGGTGTTTTTTGTGAAAAACATGTTTTAAAAGACAGTGCAACAATTGCATGCTTAAAAACCAGATTAAAATATTTGAGTAACCAGTTATGAATTCTACATCCTCTACTATATTGTGTTCTACAATCCAAAGTATTGTCTTGCTAAAATATATAGAGGGAGTTGATGTAAAACAAATCAGGCCATCATTCCATCAAACCTGGTATTGTTGATAAGGGTCTAGATCAGGGGTCCCCAAACTTAGTAGCTTTAAGACTTGTAGACTAACTTCCAGAATTGTCCAGCCAGCTTGCAGGCTGACAAGTTTGAAGCTGCCAAGTTTGAAGACCTCTGGTCTAGATACTACATGAAGAGGTTATGTTAACTTTAGATTCATAAGGAAGAGAAGGCTTAGGGGTAGCAGCTATCTTCCAATGCTGGAAAGACAATCACAGGGAAGAGGTCAATTTATTCTCTCTAACACCTGCGGGCAGGAGAAGAAATAATGTGTGGAAGCTTGTGAGAGGGAGATTCAACCTGGAAATAGGAATTTCCTGACAGAAGAATTAATCAATGGAACAGTTTGCCCCTAGAAGTTGTGAGTGCTCCATCACTGCAGATTGTAAAGAAGAGATTGGGAATCCATTTGTCTGCGATGGTATAAGGATTCCTACCTTGGACAGGGAGTTGGACTAGAAGATTTCCAAGGTCCTTTCCAGCCCTACAATTCTATACACCGCTTTCCTTTAGAAGGAATAATCAAAACACTCTTCTTCCCAATGGTAGCCAATTCTGAGAAAAGATTACTGGGATGAAATCATCCTATGAGCTTCCATGGCTGGGATTGAATTTGAACTTGAATTTCTTAGCTCTAGTGCAACTTCTGAACCTCTGTGTGACACTGACAAAAACATGGTTTGTTAAATACATGTGACAGCGGGCACTGGTTTTCTAGGGTTTACCCTGGAGGGTTTTTTCCACACATAACAAGATATCAGGGGACCAAATAAGTTCTCTGTTCATGAGTTAATTTTTCCACTGAAGCTTGAAGTGATCTAACTTCTCCTAAACTGTATCAAGGTTCTGCTGAACCCAATTCAAAAGCTGTTTCTAAACCTTCATTTTCTTCCATGACTTTGGTAAGTAATTTTACGGAAAAAAACCCTTCCATATATAATTTATCCAGCGTTTCTATCAGTCAGCAAGTAGAGGGAGGAGTTAATACATAATAGTAGCAATGCATTATATAAATTAAAGTAACTCAGAATAACTCAGCTACTGCTTCTTGCTAATGACCCCCTGGAAGGGTATGTGTGTTTGTGGGGTCATTGAAATAGATGCATAATGGATACCCCCAATATACATGCAATACTTAAAAAACGTGTTAGATGTAGCTACACCCAGCTAAACTCTTCCAACTCCTTTTTTTTTAATATAACAATGATTGTGTTTATCTCTTTGGTGGTACTAGTAATCTCTGAAAACTGGATGTCTAAAATTATTTCTTTAGACCTTCTTAATCTCTCATTCACCAGATATGTTAGAAAAAGCCACAAGAGTTTGACAGACAATCTGAATAAAACAGGACACATACACAAAACATTCCTTTATTGCACCATGAACCGTTGCTACAATGAGGGCTGTTAACATTAAACCCCAGTATGAGGTGCAAAGTGTGCCCATGTTCAGGGTATCTACATATTGGCAGAAGACTGTAAAAGAGAAGACCCTGTTCCCCTCAGAGAAATAAGAGGCCCAGAGTCCCTTTCATCAGAGAAAAACAGTCTTAATTGCGGGCCCAAAATAGATACAAGAGCCAAAATTGGTAACAGTTTTTGTGTGTTATGCTGTGGAAAGAATTAAGAGTTTTCAAGCTTCACACCCCATCTGTGAACAGAGAAAACGGATGCCAATGCTAAAAAGGCTAATGAATGGACAACAGAGAGATGCAGAATGGATGGCGTGCACATGGACTGCCCCTCAGAAATGACCATGCAGTATTGGCATATGACAGATGAAATATGTCAGCCTTAGAAAGAGCAGCAATTGTATTGGTAAACAACAGGTACAAAGGAATCCCTTTTCCTATTGGTGAAATATCCCATTAAAAAAATTCTTGTAGGCAACTAGTGTTCCTTTTAAATTGGGCAAGAAACAAATTCTGCCTTAGTGCTAAAGCAGCAAGGATTCAGTCACCTCTTTCTAACATTAAATCTGTTGCGTGAATCAGATCTTCTAGGAGACTCTGCTTCCGCCTATCAAATTGTGCAACAATGCCCACCAGAAATTAATCTTTCTGCACAAGGGCAGAAAGATGAAAAAAGAGCAAAGATAGACATGTACTTGAATATTCAGATGCCCTACTTCAAGAGTTCCCAGTTTAGGATATGCAATGTTGGGACCTTCAAATGTTTAGTTTTCAGTTTACACATCCAAAATCACAAGAATCCATCAATAAATAAATTGCTTCCAAGCTCCTTGAGAATGTAAGCTAGTTGAAATCATGTTTAATAAAAGCAGGCCAATCAGACCATCAGCTTTTCTTGCGTAACAGAACTCGGTTCCAAAGATCGTCTGCAGCAAGAATAGGTGGTGGAGAATTCCTGAGGGAAAAAAAATGTTTCTGATGGTGAGAATTTATGCTCATCTGAAAGGCTGAAACAAAGGACGGGTCATGCAGAAGTAAAGAAAAATCATACAAATTACACTCATAATGACAGCTGTAAGTGGGGAAAGGATAAGCGCCATTTCGAGGCAATAATCTTAGAAACCAGGCGGAGTTTTCTCATTTTACTTCAAGTTCTCCTGAAAGGAAAGGCTGCTGAGGGCATCACAGCTCACCAAGCCTAGATTTCTGGGTGTGGAGCAGCGGAAAGTTTCATTTCCAAGGGCTGGCTGCCCTGCCCCTACTCTCAATCCACATCAAGGTACCCTGGAACAATGCTTTTTTACTGGCACGGTATCTTGCAGTGCCCCTGATATAGTACGGTCAAGAACCTGTTTTCTCCAGAGGCTGTAGAGAAGCGATGCAACATCCTAGCACTCTGAATAGCAGCACCTTACTCAAGGCAAGAAGAGGCCCTTCTCCACAGAAGTGGCAACTGGTGATTTGATTCTGGTCACTTGAAGCTCCACGGTTGTAGAAGTTGACCAACTGCATTTCTTCAGCCAAGACTTATCTGTTAGGTGGAAATGGAAATGAAATTAATGACACAGAAAAGTCTTCCTCCTTGTGGAATCAGAATGACATGATCCCAGCTTCAAACCCAGAAGGGGAAAGAAGGGTAGAATTAGTATGAAATGACTTCATCACTCATGTTCCCTAACTTCAGAGCCAAAATGCATCTTCTCCATCCAGGATAATTTATTTTTTTTTAAAGTTGTGTTTGACAACTGCAGTTTAGCTATATCCAATAATATACATGTAAAAGCCACAGGGGAAAAACTTGGAACAAGAGTTATACTGTATAGCATATACTTAAGATATTTCTGCTTGGATTCTTTATCAATGCTATGCAGAGACCTCCACCTGAAGTGGACATGGGTGTGCAAGTAACGTCAGGAAAGAGTTAAACTAAATGCTTATTTTCTCAAAACCATTTGTCCATTGTGAAACATGGCTAAACAGGCCATTCCTGCATGCTCCAAGCCATATTTTGCATCTGAATACAAATTTCCACACAACCCAATGATGTAAATATTGTTTTGAGGAATACATAGCATTTTTACCCATCACGGACACTAGTTTCCTTTTGTTCCCTAATAATTGGCCATTTCCTATTCCATCTTAGCAATTCTATATAAAATAACTATCATCAGTGGTTCTCAACCTTTTCTTCACCACATGCCCCCTTTAAATACCTTTTGTGGCATGGACCATGACCATGGACCACCAAGACTTAAGTCAAGATTTAAATCATAACATTTCTTCAAGACTTTGCAGACCCCCTTTGATGACATCGCAGGCCCCCGAGACCATAGGTTGAGAACCACTGCTATCATCATCACCACTCCCACCCCATCTTTCTGCCAATAGGATGTTCAATTTATTTACCTTTCAAAGCCGATAGCTCAAGCTAGCTACTTTGGCTGGATGTGTCACAGACCAGAAGTTACGCCTGCTTTGCAATTTTTGGAAGACATTGTAGTTTCTCCTCCGTTCACGCTTGAACTTCTTGATTTTTTTCACCTACGAATAAGAAGATATTTTATTGTCTAATTCCTGATACCAAAACTGTGACATAGGAATTATCCTACAAAAATACAAAAGTGTAGAGTGGTGGACAATGTGTTTCTATAAAAGCCTGGCTTTAAAATAAGAACTGAATTTGTTACAAGTATTTTCAAGCCTTCACTTCTTCCTAAAAATGAAAGTGTTCTAGACCTTCTATCAAGTATTCCAAGTTTTTCCAAGACTGCGCTACTATATTTATATTAGTAGTTACTATATTAAAAAAACAATGGGGAAAAGTGTCGGAGAAGCCGAAGCATCAGAATTTACTATTATGGGATTCTAACTGAATCCAAGATCTAACTTATCCACAGGCTGTATTACTTTATCTTGCACTCTTACCCTGCATTCACCAACTATTTGAACTCTGTAGTATGCTCAGTGAAAATTATGCTTATTTTTCCACTGGATGGAGTAATGCTTATTTTTAGACTTAACAACATAGACTTCTGCTATGGAAATGTATGTCTGACCTTCCCATCACTCCCATTAAACTCTGCTCAGTGGAATTTATTCCTGAACAAATGTCCACAGGATGGAAACCATCAAATAAATGATCTTGCCAGCTTGACATGGGCAGAGGCAGAGAAAAATAAACTCTCTCCCATTTTAAAGCTGAATGTAACTTTGTACTTACAAGGTCTGTATGATCAAAAATTTGGGTTATGTTCTTGGACTTACATTATTATTTTCTGACCAAACTACATTGCAAGAGCAATTTTCCACGTGCATGCATATTTACCAAAATTATCAATTTCAAAACAGAAAATTTTGAAACTCAGCCCAAATGGTGGAGTTAGGCTGGTTAGGCTCACACAAAAAGGCTCCATACCTTTCCACCATCAAATTCTTCATCCCAATCATCAAGGATGGACTGCTTCTGGGACCATATAGCATCATGCATGGCATCCTGGCTGATAGCAGATGCTTCACCATTCCATGTTAAAACTGTGGATTAAAAGTAGAGCTGAGAGTGGCAGCATCCAACCTCTTTATTTCAGCTTACAATGGATTCCTTATTTCTTCCCTGAAGAATCAAGCAAGCATCTATTTTCAGAAGTACAGGCAGGGAAATAGGAACACCTTATATTCACACGTCGCCATCATAAAGCTCAGGAGGCCATCACAAAATAACAGATCTATTTTTGCTTTCTTTCATTAAGTGAGTCCTTGATGATTTAGGATGGCAAAGACCATTCCAAACTTGGCACATTTCCAGTAGTTGAAGAATCGGAAACCAGATAGAACTTTTGCATGAATTATTCTCATATATTCTAAATCCTATTCCAAGGTCTTTTCTTAGCTCCCAGTTACTACAATACCATTCTGATGGAAGAAGTTAGAAAGATGTTAGGTAATAATTTTTCAGGTTATAATTTACTGCTAGACATCAAATTTGGCTACAGAATTCAGAGCCTGCTAGGTTGATCACATTTCATTATATTTTCCAAACTGTAACTTTCCTCATTTATACAGATGATCCTCATTCAACGACCAGTTCCTCAGCAACTGTTCGAAATCATGACAGTGCTGAAAGAGTACTAGTTATGAACAGTCTTCATGCTTAGGTTAGTCACAGTGTCCCCAGTCACATGATCATTATTGGTGACCTTTTTTGCCAGCTTCCTACAAGCAAAATCACTGGGGAAGCCAGCAGGTCACTAATGACAGCCACATGATGTCTTCAGTGATTTGCTTAACAATGGCAATTGGACGTTCACGAATTTCTGCCCCTAATTGGCTTTGTCAGGTTCTTGTTGTTTACTAACAAAAATTCCAATTGCCATCATTAACTACCTGTGAATGTGTTGCCCCCTTTTTTCCTTTATCATAATTAGAAAGTGAAGTACAAGACGTACAGTAAAAATTGTATAGTAACGAGCATGCAGCAGTGTGACTCAGTAAAAACTTGGAAGAACATGCATGTCCCCAGTGAGAAACGTTTCCAAAGTCCTCGTGAAAGCTGTAATTGGAAAAGGAGGGAATTCCAAAAGTACTGAGTATACCTTGCTTTCCATAAGCTTTATCCAAAGAATCCTTCAGTAGCTCCTGAACTACATCAACTGGTCCACATTCGTGCTGCATAATTTCCTTCTTTGGGCTCAGGACATTGAGGGAGAACTTGTCCCTATGTCTGAGCTGGTTGCCCCAAGCCAATGCTATTGTGAGAAGAAAAAGGTGAAGAGCATATTAATGTAAGAAAGATACATGCAAATCTCCTCTTTCCTGCAGGATGAGCAAAGCAGGCAGCAATAGCAATAGACTTATATACCGCTTGACAGTGCTTTACAGCCCTCTCTAAGCAGTTTCCAGAGTCAGCCTATTGCCTCCAACAATCTGGGTCCTCAGGTAGGGCATCCATAAATGTTCCTTTAGGGCAGTGCATTCTTAATGCAGTGGAATGACAGGCAAATTTCTCACTTTCAAGGTGAACGCATATAAGACATTAGCACCTAATGAAGTATTTTAGTTCTGCCCATTATTCTTCATTCCACTAAATATCTCGTGAAATAGTATGTTGTAATTCAAGCATTTATAGCCAGAACCTATACTCCCAAATCCATTCCTTTTCAGAATATCTGTGCATGTTTGTGTGCAGGGAAGAGAGGAACTGTTTACTTCTTTCAACCAAGGCTCATGAAAAACTAGCAATGTGGCTTATCCAGGAACAGATGCCTAATCTGTGAAATCCCCAAATGAGGTTTGGGTATAAACACTAGTGACACAAAAGGATCTTGGTGAAAATATCTTGGAATTAATACACTACACTGGTGCTAACAGATGCTTCTGTTTTAATTTGGATGTACAGACATCCGCTCTTATTTTTGATGATGTAATAAGATTTTTATTTACAATTCAGCTTGAGTGCAGTAAGTGGAAGGTCACCTACACCACATAAAGGAAACCGTAAAACTATTTCAGGTGGGATGCGACAGAAATACCTTCATTATCCAGATTTTGACCTCCCTTTAACCTCCCAATCAACTTTGATGCAGGTGTATTACCAACCTGGAGGGCTGTCTCTAGCTACAAAAAGTCCATTCTCATTTAGTTCTTCTTGGGGGCCACAGACTTCAGCCACATGAGAATGCAATATCTTTCTTTGCTTATCTTTGTGGTGCTCACTCTCTCCAGAAGAAGTGCTCTTGTCTGAACTGGGTGAAAGCAATTGCTTCTTCTTTTTCTTCTTCTTCTTTGTCCTACAGAAGCTGACTTCAGGTGGAGGAGAGCAGCTGTACATAACAGAGAAAAAGGTTTGTTGTTGTTGTTGCCAGCTTTACCATAGACCAGACAAGAAATCTGACCAGAGAAGCTACCGTATTTTTCAGAGTAGAAGACGCACCTTAGTTTTTGGGGAGGAAAATAAGAAAAAAAAATCTGCCTCTGCCTACCAGCATCCATCGGTGTTCATCTGACTAGCGTCTTGTCAGTGTATGAGAGGGTTGAGGGCTGTTTGGAAACTGAAACAGTTTCCAAACTGTGTGAGCAACAAGGAAGGAGACAGCAAGGAGCCTGGGTCTGGCTTAGCTCAACTGTTCTAAAGCTTCATGCTGTGCTGATTTCTGAAACTAAAACTGAAACTCCTCTCCTCTGCTTGTGTTTTGCTTGTATTTACTACCACCTTGGAAAAGCTGATTTTGGTATTGTATATTTACTTCATGTGTTATATTATATATAAAGAGAAGTTATTGAATCCTGCTGGTTCAGTTACTTGTGTGTGTTTTCTGCATGTGATTGCTGCTGTAAACTCTGACAGTCCTTGCAGCAAATAGCGAACAGTCAAGTCAGCTTCAGCACATTATTGCAGCCTTATTCAGCACAAACAGCTGATTGGCGGATGGATCAGCTTCCCGGAATACCCCCCTCCCATCACCTGTTCTAGGCTGCAGGGATTGCCACAGACCATTGCCTCCTCAGTGCCTGCGTTTTTGGCTACATTCGGCGTATAAGACACACCCAAATTTTCACTTTTTGGGGGGAGGGGGGGGGAAATGTGTCTTATACTCTGAAAAATACAGTAATTTTCTTCACTGTAAAGCTACTTTAACAAAATCTTGCAAGTCTAAAAGTAAAATCTTCATGCTATCTCCTTTAGAGAAACTAAAGTTCCTTCTAACCCTCTTTGCCCAGCTCGCTATCCAGCTTTGGGCTATGCTATGTCTTATCATTCCCTAGGTAGCATCTCTCTGCCCTGTCTTCCATGATCTTTCCCACATACCATTACAACTGGTCTACTAAAACCTTGACTTGAGACATCCAGCCAAGCACTTACCAGTTCACAGGGGACAATAAAGATGAGCAGTCTTCCTCCCTTTGCTGCAGCCTTTTCTTCTTCTTTTTTTTCTTCTTCTGGATGGAACTACTTTGACTAGTAGCTATTGCCCTGTCATCTCCAGCCCTTTTCTCTTCCTCTCCTTTCCTAGTCCTCACCAAGTTGGCTTCCTGTGCAGGGGAGATCACAATGCTGCCATTTTCCTCAAATTGCCTCCTCTTGCTAGGAGGACTGGAGAGCCAAGTCCTCTCACCATTGAAGTATTTCATGTTTCGGCTACCATGGTCATCCTGCTCTTCCACCGGGGAGCTATGCTTCCTTTTTTTTTTCTTACTGCTGACAACTGATGGCTCTTTGCTGTTGTCTGGATAAGAGAGGTGTGGTGCCAAGGTGGGTACAACAGATGATGGAAGAGGGGTGGCAGCAGAGAGGCAGCATGATTTGAAGCTGGATGAGGGCATGAAGTTGGCAAAGGGACTGTTGGCTGTTTGTGGAGGTGCTGAAGATTTGGAAGCAGGTGAGAGCACCCTAGAGAACCACATAAACATAAAATTAAGACCAGCAGATTCTGAAGCTTTGAAAATCTTTGGAAAATATTGCTGTCACAATTCTCTAAGGGTCAGTGCCAATCATCTCACTAATTCTCACAAATAAATAAATAAATAAATAAATAATTCAATGTACAAAGAGAATGGCATTATCACATATCTGATTGCTTCCAGGTAAAGATTAGAATTACGTTTTCCCCATTTTCAAAAGATCCAAGCACCAACTTGGATCACAATTATTCCAATTCTAGAACTGGAGCTATCAAAGATTTCACATCACTTTAGTTCCCAACCAAAGAGAATCATAAAGCTGGGCATAAATGCAGGACTGTCAACTAACATAGTCCCAAGCCTGGAGATTTTCCAATTATAGAATTTCTATTTTCTTATTTCACTGCCAAATCTGGAGCCACTTTGTTATGTAACAATGGTTGGGTCACACATCATGATGGAGCTTTAAAGTGGCTTGCATGGTTGCGACTTATGTATTATATGCAAACTAACTGGGGCTAGATAACTGGGGCTTATATCCTAAATGATTATAATAAATCAAGATTTATGTGAACACTAATTTGTTTTTCTCTTTGCAAATAAGAGAACTTTGCAAATAACTATCCACAAGAATAGTTATGTTCCAAGGTAGGATGGGAATGAAATGGTGCTGTCCCATATTACTTGTAATTTATGTCTAAATGACTGGAAGGCATTTCTCTTCAATATTTCCATCATTCCATTAATCTAGTTGTGCTTTTTGTCCTAGAAAACTTTTTTTTTGTGGAAGACATCTACTTTTTTTTAAAAAAATGCACATCCTATGACCTTTTGCTAAATAAACTGACCTACACCATTTGCTCAATTTACTTGAAAAAAATTGTTCCAGTATGTGAAACATTTACTATTCAGCAGCAGGACTATATTTTGTTTCCAGGGGTTGATCTTTTGCTACAAAGTATATTTATCACTAGGAATTTTAGATAAGGTGCTGATGGGTTCACAGGTCAATTACTGGACCCTAACAGCAATAGAACTTAGACTTATATACTGCTTTACAGCCTCTCTAAGCAGTTTACAGAGTCAGCCTCTTGCCCCCAACAATTTGGATCCTCATTTTACCCACCTTGGAAGGATGGATGGCTGAGTCAACCTTGAGCCGGTGGGGATCGAACTCCTGGCAGTGAGCTGAATTAGCCTGCAATACTGCATTCTAACCACTGAACCACCACGGCTCTAATAAAAACTTTCCAGGGGATGGAGGAAACAGAACTTACCAATATTAAGTGATGCAACGAGAAACCGTTCTCAGGCATCATCTCTAGCTGAGCAAATGACCCTTCACTTCCCTGGGTGCAATTTTCGGTTCCAGAATGTGGATCAAAAAAGCACCTGAACCAACCAGATTCCTCTGAGCTAGCAGGCTTTTAACCCAGAAATATTTAGGCAAATCCCCGGGAGGGATTCCAACAAAGACTTTAACTAAGAAAAAGGTCTTATTGAGGAAAAGGATTAAATACCACAGGTACCCATATTCCAATGGCACATAGGCCACTTATGATGCAGGCTGTCCTGCCCTGAAGCCCCACTAGCCATAGCTTACCTGGTTTGGACAGGTGCAGCAGCGCAGACGAATTGGGTGGTATTTGTGGCAGCTGGGGGGGAATGGGGCGGTGCCTGATGCTCATTGCCGCTCACTTTCCGCAGGGTGTTGCTGCCCTGTAGTTATCGACATAAATAAAAACTTGGTGGTCTAAAAGGAGGTTTCCATGACCCCAGGGACAGCGGGTGGCGTAAGAAGAGAGAGTGGGCACAAAACAAAGAGAGGTAGGGGTGGAAGAGGGAGGGGAAGAAGAATCAGAAAAGTGTTTGTGGTTAGAAACAGAGGGAAAACAAGGAAGGACATGTCAAAAGACAGAAGACGTGTTAGAATAAATAATGGGCCACTGACACCTCCCCATTTCCCAGGGCATGCTAGCTTCATCCCTGAAGGTCACACCCCTGCCAAGCTGCTCTCTTCTGGCTTAATGAAGCAAAAGGGTCTCCCTCTCTCTCTCTCTCCAAGCAGCCTCATTTACTTGCAGATGCAGCGGGAGTAGGGGTGGGGTGGGGGTGGACAGGTTGTGAATCAGGGCCACGGGCTGCTTTTGAGGGCCTTCCTCAAAACCCCACCCCAAGAGGGTTACCAGCGTATGGCAATTCTCACCATGGCCAAAGGGCGAAATCTGTTACTTCTATATTTTAGTCAGTTAATATCACCTTAATACCATTTTGGATTTTTTTTTTTTTGTCCTGGATCTGTTCTCTTCTTGGAATGCAGCCCTCAGCATGCCATTCAAATGGCCTAGTATGGCTCTTGGTTCTTCTCCCGGGGGGC
>JANHFM010001850.1:10298-32897 GCA_032468115.1 Grayia smithii | reverse complement strand
ATGGGTGGACTTCAATTCCCAGAATTGAATTCTGGGAGTTGAAGTCCACCCATCTTAAAGTCACCAAGGTTGAGAAACACTAGTCTAAAAGAACACGCTTCTTCTGCTCCTCACAGGAGGTCCAAAGTTGAAAGGGTTCAGGCCAGGTTAAAAGTTTAAGATGGCACAGACTACACTTACAGAAGACCTGTGGCAAGAGCAAGATGGGTGTAATGTGACCATCCTTACTCTTCTTGACATATCAGCAGCTTTTAATACTAGCGATCATGGTTTCCTTCTGAAACGGCTTTGGGAATTAGATGGGACAGTACTATGTAAGCTGGTTTTACTTCTGGGGTCAATTCCAGTCAGGGTTGATGGGGCGAGGGGATTCAGCCAATGGCTTCTACTTTGTGAGGTACTGCAGGCCCAGTTCTCTCTCTCCTGTTTAACATGTACATGTTAAATAGTTAAATAGTACATGTTAAATATGTTTTGGGTGAGGTGATCATTAGGGATTGGGAAGCTTTATAGCTCCATGCCAAGCTGCCTGAATGATGCCATGGATGTCCTGCGCCCAGTGCATGGAGACTGTAGGAGTCAGGATGGAGTGCAATCAGCTTCAACTCAAGCAAGACTGAATGGCATTGGGTATTTGGGTCTTCTGGAGATCCCACTGCTGGCCTTGGTGGCATTCCCTTTGCGCAATCTGGGGTTTGTGTGTTGTCTTCTGAGACTTACAGCTCCTACTAGAAGACCAGGTAGCAACTGTGGCCAGAAGGGCCTTTGCACACCTTAGTGTTGTAAGCCAGTTGCACTTGCTCCTGGATTGGGAGGCTTTGTTTACAGTCACTTATGCCTCATGACCTCTTTTCTGGATCGCTGTAATGGGCTTTACAAGGGACTCCCCTGGAGCATTCAGAAGCTTCAGCTGATGGAGCATGCGGCTGCATGAGCAGTAAAAGTGTTAGATGCTCAATGCATGTTAACACAACTGCTACCGTATGTGAGTGGCATTGGCTGCCAGTGTGCTTCCAGGTACAATTCCAGGTGTTGGTTATCACATTTAAAGCCCTTCATTGTTTGGGGTTGGGTTAACTAAAGAAAGGTCTTCTCCCAGTCATTTCTACCTGCCAATTGGGTCCAGCAAGTTATGCATATTAACTGTCCCATCAGCCAAGGAATGTCGGCTGGCAGGGAACTAGGAGATGTGCCTTCTCTGCCGTAGCCTTTGCCCTCAGGAAAATTCTCCCTTCAGAGAGCAGGAAGGCCTCAACCTTGTGGGCCTTTTTAAAAACCATGAAGACTTGGTTGTGTGCTTGGGCCTGGGGTTTTGAGTGAGTTAAAAGCTCAGTTTCTTGACTGTATTAACATCCATGGCAATAGTTCTACTCAATGATTATATATATTTATTTTGTATTGTTTTAATTGGTTTTGTTTTACATTTGATAGTGAATGTAAGCCACCCCAGAATCAATTGTTGAGATGGGCAGTTATAGAAATCAAATAAACAAGTAAGTAAATAAATCTGGATTTACCTTGCATTCACAGCCCATCTGGTACCGTTGGTTGAGACTCTTCTTTTGGGTGGCACTAAGGGAATCCCAAGGAACGATGAAGTCACAAAGGGTGATGTGCATCCTGCCATTACCCTCCGATTTCCCTGAGAGAACAAAGCAATTATGAATAGTAGCCTGCAAGCTAGAGGGCATTTTCCTGATTATTTCCAGAGTTAACTTATGCAGTGGTCACCCACTTAATTTGATTGGGAAACCTAAATTGTAAATGAGAGCTAAAACAAATGTTGATTTGTAAGTACTTGCACTCTCCTGACACAGCTTACAATCAATGGGGGGAAGTGAGCGTGGCAGCTGGTAGGCACCACTGGAAATTTCCAGATCACACTTTAGAGTCATAAAATGGCTGCCCTTGTGGGAAAAAATATTCACAAAATGGCTGCCACATTGGGCATCACCTACTGTAAAATAACTATTCCTAAAAGCAAATTGGCAAATCAACCAATCCCTGCTATACCAGTCTTGCCTCCCCACCTAACTACAGCCCCTGATAATCAGGCACTTTTTCTTATAAGTCCTGTTAAAAAGATACAGGACCAACATATATTTGTGGAAATAAAGATGAAGTTGAAAGCTCAGGCTGTGATGTGTAGTATGCTCATTTCACATTCATTTTTTTGAAAAACAGAATAAAAATAATAGGTATACTCTATTCCATGTGAGGCTACACATAAAATACTGTTCTCTGAGAATTGATACCGATAACTGAAAGTTGTAAAAGTGGAAATGTGATTTTAAAACTATAAAAGGTTGTAAAAAAAGAAAAATACTGTTCTCCATTTCTGGCATCTTATTTTAAGGAGATTGAAAAACTGGAATATGCCCAGAGAAGAGTAAGTAGGATGATAAGGGAACTAAAAGGCAAATCCCATTAAGAACATTTCAAAGAAGTACATTTGTTTAGCCTGTAAACACAAGCATATGTGGCAAACTGAGATTATGGCAAAACGATGATCCATGTAGAGTGAGGTTTCAACATAAATTTCACAGTTACATTGTGGTGCCCCAATAAGCACATATCCCACAGATTTTGCATCATGACAGGTGGCTGTGTGCTGCATCACTCTCCCACCCTTTGCTGCACTCACCAATGACTGCCTGAAAAAGAGAAAATTATGGGCAATTGATAGCAAACGTTACATGTCTGACGAGCTATCATAAGGGAGACGAAACAGAATTATTATATACTTCTAGAAATAATGGGTGGAAACTGCTAGGGAAGCAGATTTCAGCTAATTATTTGAAGACATTTTGCAACCTGGAGAGTTGCACGGATTTAAGATAGAGGTGGGCTGCTGACAGTTTGGAGCGGTTCGGGCGAACTGGTAGTTCCGACCAACGGCTGGGTCCGCCCACCCATCCTGGCACTATCCCGTCCTATATAATCACAGTTTTTTCGATGCTGTGTACATGAGCTGCGCATGCACTCACATTTTTGGTTATGGGCAAACCAGTTGTTAGAGTATGTGATGCCCACCTCTGATTTAAGATGAAGCTGGGCAGCCCCCAATTGTGGATGTATTATAAGATCCTGGGCTATGAATCTTCTAGAAGGCTGGTACCCTGACAAATTAGCCATCAATAGATAGATAGACATAAACAATATGTACAGACTATACAACAGAAACAATCAAGAAGCCAAAAAGGGAACAAAAAGACCAAAATACCTCCCCACCAGCAGTCAGATCCAGATGAGTACAGATTAACTCTAAAATTAACATCAGACCAACAATCAAGTAAACAATACCCCAATCAAGGAACTGCCAAATAAACAAACAGTAGACAGCCCAACCAAAAGAACCTCTGAGACCACCCCCACTAACACTGACAGGGCAAAACACTAAAATATTAACTGAGAGCAAACCCCACTCCTTAGTAGCACTGATGATGTTATCCAGTTTGGGTAATGAAACATCTGCAAGAAAAAAACCCAAGCTCAGAGGGCCCCTCACTATGAATCTTGAATTGAGCAGGAAGCTGAACTAGAGTCAGTCTAAGGTTCCTATTTATTACTTTATTTTCTAAGAAACAGCCAGTCAAACACCACTGCAAAATTCTAGTATGGTAACAAGTTGCCAAAGATACATGATCACCAAATTTGAAGTTGCATTTCTTGCTGCAAAGCTAATTGTCAGAAATATTTTGGGTATTTAGAGTGATATGGTGCTGGTAAAAAGTAGATTTGGATTTATTTATTTTTTTTGTCTTTCATATCTCCATTTCATTGGCTTTCTGTTTCTTACTTCTTTTCTATGCTTTGAAAATTTATTATGCTTTACCTGCAATGAGATATTCCTTCTTGCCACCAACATCCAGTGTCACTCCACACACTGCTGAGGAGGGAGCTGTGAAGATGAATTCAATGTCCTGTTCTGGCCCTTTAAACATCTGAAAGGGAAAGAAGCAAGGCCAAGAGTAGAGGTCAGCAACCTACCAGTTAATATTTTTTTTAAAAAAATAAAATGGAACACACCCTTTAGAGATTTTACATGTACAAATATTTCCTCATGCTAATCATCATGTCAGACATGTTTTTGGTACAGCCTTTTCAAACTGGTACCCTCCAGATGTGCTGTTCTCATTCCAGAAATCATGGCTAGAAACTGTAAGAGTGGTAATCTGGGACATTTGGAGAACATCAAGATGGGAAAGACAATTCTAGTGTTTCCAATGTTATTCCAAGTTCTTTCCCAAACACAGTCAAAAGAGAATGATCAATGTTTTCACAATTTTCTTTAATCCTTTGACAGGCATGTATATTTTTCCTATCTATTTTCCCTCTTGGAGAAATCAATCCATATGCCAATAAAATGTTGCTACCTATTTATTTTTTTAAAGGCCACCCATTAACCATTATTACAACAAGGGGATTAACAGATTGTGTCAAGCCATAAATTGTGATTTAGATACTAAAGTTGTGGTTAATGTGGTATCTGAATTCTATCATTTGACATGCAATCTTATATCCAACTGACTTCTATTTGACAAATGCTAACTTTATATTTTGGGACATGGTGGGTCAGGGGCTAAGAAGCTGAGCTTGTTGATTGAAAGGTCGGCAGTTCAGCAGTTCGAATCCCTAGTGCCGTGTAACGGGGTGAGCTCCCATTACTTGTCCCAGCTTCTGCCAACCTAACAATTTGAAAGCACATTAAAAATGCAAGTAGAAAAACAGGGACCACCTTTGGTGGGAAAGCGTTCTGTGAGCCTTTGGCGTTTAGAGTCATGCCTGCCACATGACCACGGAGACGTCTTCGGACAGCGCTGGCTCTTCAGCTTTGAAACAGAGATGAGCACCACCCCCTAAGGTCAGGAACGACTAGCACATATGTGCGAGGGGAACTTTTACCTTTACCTTTATGTTTAGGGATATTTTAAAAATTCATAAAGTAATAGATCATTAATAAATCTGGCAAATGGGATGTTGTACTGAGACCTATGATAAAGTTATTTTAGTGTAGAGGTCTGAGGTATAGAAAAAGAGCATTTGTTTCCAATAGCTTCTCCAGCAGAGGGAGAAGCTTTTGCAGATGACATGCAGGGAAACCAAAGTAACATTAATGGGCCAATTCCAAAGAAATTCCAGAAACAGGAAACCAAAACTGCTCTTAAAGGCTGCTTCTTCCATACTAGTTTCAATGTGTCTCTAGGATACAGAATGATAGCTCTTCTGCTCTTCTTTCATTAAATCAGTGTAGGAATAGAATGCCAGTTGGATCTAACTCTAACATATGTCAAACCCTTGATTCATTTGCTTTTGAGGGGTTTTCAATGTTTTTACACTATCAGCTAAGACTAGAAGGGTTTTCTTTCCCTTCCTCTTTCTTATTCTTTTGTTAGTTTAAGTATTCCTGACTGGTAAACTAATAATATTTTAATAGTTCTAAACAAGGCAGCTGGAATTCTGAAATAAAACAAAACATAGAAAATGTGTAGCATTAAATAGCACTAACATAACAGGTTTATAGGTTCCCTGCAGTTTCACTCCGAATTGCTGTTGCTCTTCTTTGTGTGTATGTATAAGGCAGAGTTACACAGGCAGTCCCCAGGTTCAGAAAATAAGGACTATCTCCGAATACAAACAGGCTGCCGATTGCTAAAAATGGCAGACGGTGTTCTCCCTTCCTTGAGCCGATGAAGTGCTGAATCCATGCAATGCTTTCAGGAACCACTGAAGCTCTGCATTTTTAATATATAAGCCTGTTTTCAGCCATTTTCAGCAATTCCTGAAAGCATTTTGCGGCTTCAGCAGTTCATCAGCTCAAGAAAGGACAATGTCATCCCTCTTTTTTTAGTAACAGGCTGTCCGTTTATTAAGTACAAGTTCTGATTTCCATACAATTTTGAGTTAAAGACGGCGTTAGGAGCAGAAGTCATTCTTAACCTGGGGACTGTCTGTATACACATAGCCAAAGCTAGGATTCTCATGTAGCTGTTTGTTACCTTTATCTGTTTGATCTCATATTTGATGCGTTTGATGGGGTTTCCATAGATGTCATTCCCAGAGTCCACCTCTTTTTCAGAAACAGCCTTTGCTCTGATCACTGAAATACAAAGAGACAAAAGAAGTTGGAAAGATGCAGTGCCAATGATGAATCCAACCATTCCAAAGCAGACTACAAATAACGTAACCATGAATCTCACTCTTCTTCCTTCCCCTTATAGTACTCTGCAACTATTCTCACAAGCAAAACCTGGGGTTATTAATCCTGGGGAGAGTTTCTGTTGCATGCTGCTAACAAAAAGCCTTTTGCCCTTTTCTGCTCTTTCCTTTCTGCAGTTCTTTGATTATAGACTCCTTCAAGCTTGCAACAATATTTGAAATGCCACCTGGTTCTATTTATTTCAGAGATAAGGATAATGTCTGCATTATCTGCAAGCAGCCTCCAGGAACAAAGAAGATTACTTTAACTAAAATGTGCTGCTGTAAGAATACTGATACGAGAAACAGAGGTTAATAGCTTTTCTTGTCAAATGGATTTGCTATTAAAACTCAGGTCTCTTCATCCATAATGAAGCCCAACACATTGAGACTCGACTCAGATGAAAATATTTTGCATTCAGACTCTTTGTACATAAAATCTTCAGGCTATTGTGGATTTGGGGTGGAAAGAAGGAGTGAGTTTGATTTCAGTAAAGGGAAGAGGTGAAAAGCAGGAAAGAAGATACCGTATATTCTGGCGTATAAGACGACTGGGCGTATAAGACGACCCCCAACTTTTCCAGTTAAAATAAAGAGTTTGCCAGCCATGCATCTTGCAAGGTCAGTACCCGGTGTATAAGACAACCCCCTACTTATCTGAAGATTTTAATGGGTTAAAAAGTCGTCTTATACGCCGGAATTTACGGTACCTTTTATTCAAAGACTATCAGGATATCACACTAGGCTGAGACCAAGCAAGACTGTACTCACTTCCACACTAGGACTGGTTTATCATGTCTTATTTTCTTAACCAGAGTTTGTTAAAAACCACAATTTACTTTGTACAAACAAAGCACAAGAAACTAAACAATCTCAGTTGTGCCTAGCAGGCATGGACTGAAATCAGCTTGGGATCTCCTGGTAATATTTCAGAGTACAGGTAGTCCTCGACTTACAACCACAATTGAGCCTTAAATTTCCATTGTTAAACAAAACAGTTGTTAAGTGAATCGTGTCTCATTTTACAACCTTTTTGCCATGGTTGTTAAGCAAATCACTATAGTTATTAAGTGAATTATGTCGTCATTAAGCAAGACTGGCTTCCCCCATTGACTTTGCTTATCAGAAGCTCCTTAGGAAGATTGCAAATGACAAGCCTGGGATGCTGCAATTATCATAGATATAGGTCATGCACCCAAAACCATTGCAGCATCTCCACAGTCATAAGTATGAGAACAGAGGTAACAAGTAGTTTTTTTCAGTGCCGTTGTAACTTTGAATGGTCATTAAACAGATGGTTGTTATGTCAAGGACTACCTGTAATTCCTGTTCTTAAACTGCCTAACAGTTCTAACAACTAAGCCAGCTTGTTGTTTGTTTCATCTAAACTATCCATTGAGAAAGTTAACAAAAAATTGGCTTTTTGTGTGAAAGGATTGTGATCTCATTCAGCTGAGCTGCTGAAAACCAATTGTTAAGCTCAGAATTTACTCAAAGGCCTCTTATTTATTTTAAGCTGAATTTTGTTTCTGGATACGGTGGGGCTTTAGAACTAAACAACATAAAACACTGATGAGATTTACCTCTGCTGAAATCTGTCTCAGCCCACCTATGGTTCATAATAGAAACTTTTTTTTTGCTTTGAGTTCCAATTATATTACTTGATTTATAAGCTCAACCACTCAGATCATAAAATAGCAGAACAATGATCCAAGACGAAACCAAATCTTGCTGTGCAACATTGCAAGACCAGTGATTGGCGGTTTTCCCTGGCTGGAATTTGAATGCCACCAACTGCGGGCAAAGCTGTCACCAACTGCCACAACAGAAGACATTTCAGACAATCCCTGCAAGGTATTCCAGCTAATCATTTCCCCCTTAACTTTGTTTCCCCAAAGACTATTGACTTATTATCCTAACAATGGCTAAATTGCAATAGTTTCTCTGTATTAACTGCAAAGTTGTGGCTGCCAGGATTTGCACAGCTCAGATGCTGACTCTGTGTAAGGATTCTTGAGCCTGGAGTTGAAAATAAGATTTAGGCCTGAGTGAATGTGTTGAAGTTGTGAAATGCTGTCAGGTACACAGTGGCCTAGAGGTTATAAGATTCTGGGCTTGTCGACCAGAAGGTCGGCAATTCGAGATCCACGTTTCTTGTATTCGAGATCCTGTTCTTGACCCAGTTCCTGCAAACCTAGCAGTTTGAAAAGCATGCAAATGAAAGTAGATAAACAGGTACCACTTCAGTGAGAGGGTAACGGCATTCCATTCATGACCACAGAAACATCTTTGGGCAAGGCTGGCTCCCTCAGCTAAGAAACAGATGAGCATTGGCCCCTAGATTCAGACATAACTGGACAGTTTTGTGTTTTTTTAAATATACATAACTCTTTCAAAGTTACTGATAATTTATCTATTGGCCACTAGGTGGCATGAAATAACTGCGGTAGTTTTTGCTGTATGTCCTCAGTGCAGAGATGCTGGATCAGTGTGAGCTTAATGCTGTATGCCTAGGCCATATCCATACCAGGAAACATTCTATGATGGAACTGATTTTTATTTTAAAGAACATTCTATGTGCAGAGGAATTGAAAAGCCAGGGCCATTGGGAAGGGAATTCCCAGTTGCTCAGGCCACATAAATTAAAGAGGGGTAACCTTTTCAACCATCCTTTCAATTACATACATTACATTAGGGATAGTCTCGTCAATTTCAGGCTTCAGCACCCTCTAAATCAGAGGTATCAAACTCACGGCGTCTTGTGACCTATTGGGATTTCACCCACCCCCCTTCGCTAAACAGGACGTGGGCATGGTCAGCGCGTGACGCATCTGGCCCACAGGCCAGGAGTTCAACAGCCCTGCTCTAAATTGTTTTTTCTCAAACTTGGCAACTTTAAGATGTGTGGACTTGAACTCCCAGAATTCTCCATCCGCCATGAATTCCGAGAGTTGAAGTATGAGATTGCCAAATTGGAGAAATATTGCTCTAAATCAAGTAATCGATCACCAGCTTTAAAAGGGGATGGGAAGAAGCAGCTGCCCTTCAAGGCTCCCTTGCAGCCAAAATGGTACTGCAAAACATCCAAGTCCAGTAATCCTGATGGAAAGGAGTGGTTCATAGCAGGTCCAGTGGGCCAACTGTAGCTCAGTAGATCACTGGCCCCAATCATAATCACATTATCTCAAGCCTCATTCTCCATGGGGCATGGATTCTCCATACAGATTTGGATCAGTTTTGGCTTGTCTCAACAGCAGAATGCCTGAAAGAGAGACATATCCTCAGCAAATGGTAGGTGGTGCATCTTTGAACCACAGTAAGGCGATTACGTGGATCAGTCTTTCCACACATTAACCTCCAACAGACTAACCACTAACCACAGACTGAAGATCATATAAGTAGAAGCTAATCAGGTATACCACACCTAATCCATAAAAAGCACAACATTTCATACACCGAAACTGCCAAAACAATCCAATCACTGGGTATAGGACGTGTCAATATAGGAATGCTGCATATTGCATAATATTTAGAATTGTTTGAGGAAAAAAGCTCTTTCCCTTATTTCTCTACTGTAAATGGAGGTTAACAGTTGAGGCTTCTTCTTTAATGTCTCTGGACAGACTTTTGGGGGGGAGGGGGCATGGGGGCTTAATTTACCAAAGCCATCCTCTTGTCTTTTCTATCATTTTCTCTTGCAGTTATAAGGGAGACAAGTTTTAAAATACACTCCTAGGTGTCAGAAGCTGAACTATAGATAACTGTAGTAGTGTTTTGTAGAAAATTATAATATTGTAATTTTTCAGTTTCATCAGCAGGAACTTACAAAATCCTATATTGACAAATTCCACTGTTCAACTGTTCAATGTGCTAAGCCTGATGTTTTTCATACACATGTTGCCAACCAGTTTAATTAGGCCTACATTCCAGAAGAGCAGCTATGTGAACTTGCTGCAGGTAGCAAAAACAACAGAGACTCTTGGCATCATAAACACCATTTCAGCTTTCATGAAGTCAGAGTCTACTTTGTCAAATATGCTGCCACAGGTTAGCCTTCAATACACCACAGAACTTTGCTATTTTTACTGGATATAGAAGGTTTGTGTGTCTGTGTGTTAAGCTTGACAAATTTTCCATGCGCTGTTAAAAACAGTACAAAACTGACTCAGCGTTCCCACTTAGAAATAAATTTTCCATATATAGCTGTTTTATTGAAAAGTAAATCTTTGGTCCAGCTAGGGTAGTAATGATTCAATGTGCACATTCCACCAAGCCAAAAGGTGGTTTGGTTTTGGCTTAGTGTTGTGTAAATCTAGCCTTCTGATTTGTCAACCAGTTATGATGATTTAATACAATATGTGAGCCCCAGCAAATTATTGTTGAAATCCAACCATAGTTTAACATAAGATATGAACCCAACCACTGTCTACTTTAACTGAAGTGATTCTCCAGAGCTTTAGGTAGGGATTATTTCCAGCCACCTCATCCATGATAGGAAATAACATGTACTGAATGTGGTTCACATACAAGCAAAATATATACGTACCTATAGCTGAACAATAGTTCGTTTTCACTGTGATTTCCCAGAAGATTCTAATATAGTTCTAATTAGGCAATTTGCAAATTCCAAAATTTACCTTTAGCATTATGTTCTGGCTTACTTAATCTTACTAAGTCTTGGCATGGCTGGTTGCTACTATGTATTGCCAAGGATGTTTAGTATACCTGTCAACATTCAAAAATACCTGCTTTCCTCTCCCTTGCGGATACATTGGTGAGAAAGTGGTGTCCAAAGTGGAGAAGGGGCATTGACTTACCTGACGCCATTTCTCTCCAAGGCTGGACCACCAGTCAGGCATGGGTTAACTCCGTCAGGAATAATAGGACTGAGCCTGCAGTAGATGAATGCTCCTCCTCCTCCTATTGATCCCCAGATTTCGACGAAGGAGGCACCGCAGGCTGACGGAGAGAGCTGCAATGACAAGGTTAGTTCCACCCCCGGAGGGAGGCCCCTAAGAAGGATGGGGCTGACCAGTGGTCCAGGTAAGTCAATGCCCCTTCTCCACCAAGGCAGGACCACCGGTCAGGCATGGGACATACCCAAGCTGGATGTCCTATTAGGAGGGAACTGAAGGGGCCAAAGAACCCCTCCCCGTGTGCACCCTTTGGAATACCCTGCAGCTAAAGGCCACTTCCGCCGATGCATGTACATCAATTTTGTAATGTCTAATGAATGGTGTGGGGGATGACCAAGTCACCGCCCGACAAACCTCTTCAAGGGGAGCCCGAGTGGCCCAGGCTGCTGAAGTGGCAGCGCTCCTGGTGGAGTGGGCCATAATGTGGCGGGGAATTGGCAGGGCCTGAGCCGCATATGCTCCAGCAATAGTTGCCCGAAGCCAGCATCCCAGAGATGAAGAGGAAACTCGGAGACCCAGGGAAGCTGGTTGGAAGGAGACAAAGAGTGACTCCGTGTGTCAGAACACTGAAGTTCTCTTTAGGTAGATGCGTAGTGCCCTTCAAACATCTAGGAGATGCCATCAGTGTTCTAAGCGATGGACCAGGTTGGGGCAGAAGTTAGGGAGGACCAATTCTTGTGCCCTATGGAAGGCGGAATTTACCTTAGGAAGGAAGGAAGGGTCCAATCTGAGAACAACCCAGTCCGAGTGAAAAACACAGAGATCGTCCCTGGCTGATAAGGCCGCTAACTCAGAAATACGTCAGGCTGACGTGATGGCCACCAGGAAGGCGACCTTATAGGAGAGAAACTGGAGGCCGACTTCTCTGAGAGGTTCGAAGGGACTGCGCGTGAGTGTATCTAAGACTTTTGTAAGGTTCCACGTGGGATAACAATGGATTGTTGGGGGTCTGATATTGGTGGCGCCCCTGAGAAACTGCCGAATCAAGGGAAGGCTAGAGAGAGACCCCCTGGACCCCCCCCCAAGGACAGAGGAAATGGCTGATACCTGTCTCTTGAGGGTAGCTGGACCTAGACAGCTGTCGAGGCCATCCTAAAGGAAAACCAGGATGTGGGAAGTCGAAACCAAGGTGAGATCGACACCTTTCTTGTGGCACCAGCAAGCGAAGGAGCACCAGGTAGAGTCGTAAGTATGACTGGTAGAAGCTCGACAAGCTGCCAGGAGAGTATCGATGACGTCAGGCAGATGTTGGTCGCTCAAGTGGCGCCATTCAATCACCAAGCAGTTAGTTGTAGCCAACCTGGGTCTGGATGCAACAGAGATCCCTGGCTGACAGTGTCCGGGAGGATGGGAATCCTCCAAGGAGGAGCCACCGAGAGGTCCATCAGATCCGCGAAGCATGGACAGCAAGGCCAATGAGGAGCTATTAGAATCAGCTCCGCCCTCTCGATGAGCTTCCGGATCACCCTGGCCACCAGGGGAAGAGGAGGGAAGGCATACAGAAGGTCCAGAGGCCAGTGACTCTGTAGAGCGTCCACCCCTTCCGCATTTGCGGCAGGGTACTGGGTGAAGAATCATGGTGTTTGACGATTGGCCTGGGTGGCGAACAGGTTGACCTGAGGAATTCTGAATCTCCTCGTCAGGCGATGGAACAAGTCCAGATGAAGATGCCATTCGGCCTGGTCTACTGATGTGCGACTTAGCCAATCCGCTTGTGTGTTCGACTCCCCGGAGATATGAGCAGCCCAAAGGGAGCGCAGGTGTGTTTCTGCCCAGAGGCCCAGAGCCTCTGACTCCTGCATGAGGAGCCGAGAGTGGGTCTCCCCCAGGCAGTTTACATGGGCCTTTACAGCCATGTTGTTGGTCAGTACAAGGATGTCCCTGCTCTCTACCTGTTCCTGGAATATCCAAAGAGCTAGGTGTATGGCTCTCAATTCCATCCAATTTATGGGATGGTTCCTGTCCTTGCTGGACCAGTGACCTTGGGCTATTTCTGATCCCAGAAGAGCCCCCCAGCCATAAAGGCTGGTGTCGGTCGTGAGAACTAGACAATTCGGTTCCCTGAAATCTCTCCCCCGGAGGAAGGCCGGGGAGAGCCACCACAGAAGGGAGCGGCGAACTGAGAGGGGAACTGTGACCTTCCTGAGGGAAGACCTCTGAAGGCGACATTGGTATGGCAGGAGGAACCACTGCAGGGCCCTGCAATGGAGTCGGGCCCATGGGACTATGCCGATGCAGGAGATTAGTTTCCCCAGAAGCTGGGACAGGGAGAGCAGGGAGACAGGTGTCCTCTAGATGACCCACCTGACTATGTCCCTCAGGTTGGTGAGACGGTCCTGAGGAAGGAAAACCTTGCAGAGGATCATGTCTATGATGGCCCCCAGATGATGTATGCATCTGGAATCAACTGGCTCTTGGACTCGTTTATGGAGAACCGTGGGCTCTCAGGACCTGCAGAGTAGTGGCTAGATCCTGTTGTGCTAGGGTCTCCAAGGATGACTGGACCAACAGATCGTCCAGGTAGACCTGGATCCGAATTGGGAGAGCCCGAAGGAAGCCCACTAGTGCTGCCATAATCTTGGTGAAGACTCTTGGGGCTGACGAGAGTCCGAATGGGAGAGCGCAGTATTGATAATGGCCCCCTGCATAACAGAATCTGAGGAATTGCCGATTGGGATGGATTGGCACATGGAGATATGCCTCTGTCAGATCTATTGACGTGAGGCAATTTCTTTCTCTGATCATAATTAGAATTGACTGGAGGGATTGCATTTTGAATTGATAGCAAATGTGGCGGTTCAAAGATTTTAGATTTAGGACTGCTCTCCAGCCCCCCGATGCCTTCCGAATGACAAACAGGCATGAATAAAAGCCGTATTCCCATTGCTCTTGTGGGACTGGTTGGATGGCCCGAATCTGTAGAAGATGAGAGATGGCCTATTCCACTAAACTTCGAGAGGCTCGATCCCTCAACAGAGGGCAATGCAGGAAGGGCAATGGAGGGTTGGAGAGAAACTCTAGAGAGAGACCGTGCCGAATTGTCTCTCGAACCCAGTTGTCTGATGTGGTGGAGTCCCATTGTGGAGCAAAGTATGCCAATCTTCCCCCGATGGGAAGGGAGGAAAGATAGTCATCTGGAACACCTGTAAGATTTACCCCTGCCACCTCGAAAGGAACGTCTAAATGATCCTCGCTGTCCCTGGTTTGGCTGCCTGTCCTGTGAGCGTTGTCTCGGGAAGAACCTGGCTGGACGCTGGGAAGACAAATACTGGTCAGAGGATCAGGAGGGACGAAAGGAAGGAGATTGGCGGGTATCTGACCTTCATGACAAAGAAGGGAGGATCTTGCGCTTGTCCCTGGATTCTATAAGGAGGGGATCCAGGGAAGCGCCAAACAATTTGTCTCCCAAATAAGGGGAGGATGCTAAACGCTATTTATGTTTGGCATCCGCCTGCCACTGTCAAAGCCAGAGCAATGGTGGCCCCCAACGACTTAGCTGCAAATTTGGAGGCAGTTAAGGTGGCATCTGCCGACCATCCTAGGGAGGCAATCAGCTTATTAAAGTCCTGGTGAGAAAGGGAGTCAGAGACTGGTAACCGTTCCTGCAATTGGTGGAGCCAGAGGAGGGAGGCCCAATTGAAAAAGGAGGCCATTGTGGAAGCCCTAATGGCCCAGGCCGCAGCATGGTGTGCTTTAAGTAAGGCCTGTTCTGACCTCTTGTCCTCCGGACGTAAGCCCTCTTCAAGGGAGCCAGTGAGGACGGAAGGGTCCCCTAAGGAAGCCACCGGAGGATCAACTGCTGGGACCTGAAGGATTTGGGCCAATTCTGGACCCAGGTTGTAGAGACACTTGTCTAAATTGGAGGGTGAAGGACCCGATACAGGAGAACCCTATTGTCTCAGGACCATGTCCCTGAATAAGGGTGGTATTGGGATGACCTCCTCCTCAAAGGTTGGTTCCTCAAATGAAGTCAGGGAGGAAGAGGGTCCAGCAGAAGTAGAAGCCTGGGGAGGCTTGGTAGATCCCAGGCCCGTGGTGACCTTAGCCTTATGGAGAAGTGATCTAAATAGCTGAGGCTTAAAGAGGCCTAAAAAGGCTGGCTGATCTGGAGACAGATCCTCATCGTCTGACAACTCAGCAACTCTCAGGTCCTCCTGTTAAAACAATCCCTACCAGGTGAGGGATCTAATAGGGCCTCCCGGCCTGAGGTTGGTAAACTGAGGCCTCTGATAGATCTGAAATCCAGGATCCAGTTCTCTGGTGGAGCTCTGCTGCAATCCCTTGCCGAATGGCAACTAAAATAAATGTAGCTAAATTCTCAGGGATTTCTGGTTCCTGGGCCTCCTCCTGAACCAAATCCCCTTCCACAGATGTTGCGCTAGCAGGATCCTGGGCCTGGGCCTCCTGGATGGTGGATTCAGCAAGAGCCCCAATTTCTCCATCAGCCAAAGGCCTAGGAGTTTGCAAGGAGTCCCCGTCTGGGGACCAGGCAGCTGGGGCTTGCAGGGAAAGAGTCGGGGATCCCTCCCCTTGTGAAGTGGAGGCTTGAGGTTGAACAGCTTCTTGCTGAGGAGAAGCTGGGGTGGAAGATCTGCTTGCTGCCTGCAAAGCCTTTTGGATTGCTTTCTCAATGACCTTGTTACTGGCCAGAGCTAACCTTTCCGAGGCCTTGGAAGGGCCCTTCGGAGCAGATGGGGCTAGGGAGGCACAGCCCTTCTTCACTGGGGCTGCTTGTGAAGGCCCAGGCTCCTCCTGAAGATCGGGCAAGGCTCTCTTCCCTTGCTTTTTACTGGCTGTGGCCATTTTGAATTCTGGGCCTAGAGTAAAACAAGGCCTCTATTTTCCACGTGGCCTGAGCCTAAACCAGAGGGCGTAATGGCTGGTGATTCACCAGCCGCTCAACCCCCCCTAGCAAAAGAAGCAGGCTTACCCTGTTAGGAGGTTCCAACAGCTGAGGCACAAATTCACTCTGAAAAGGCTCCTCGTGGTCAGCGCAGAGCATAGGAAACTTCCAGAGACCTCTGGAGCTGCGCAGGCTGCAGGATGCACCCCTGACGCGGTGATAAGCCTCCAGCCACTTTGCGGCTGAAACGCAGCTGTGAAACATTTCCTTTTAAGGAGACCATCCACCCGAGGGAAGCCTGAAGAGATCGCCAGCCAACGATTGCATCGTTCAAAAAAATGCAGCCTTTGGCTTTCTTTAGGCCGAAGCCATTCGCGCCAGAATGCAGGCTCCAGAAAAAAAGGTGGAGCCTTGCCCAAGGAAGCCTCCTGGGCCTTCAGCAGTATCAGGCAAGCCCTTCATACTGGTATGTGGGCTCTCCAGGTAAATTGGGAGCCCAGCTGAACTCACTGCAAGGCGGTCCTCAGCGGAATCAGGCAATGCCCTTCGCGCTGGAATATTAATCAAGGCAGGATCACACAGTCAGAATTGGAAGAGCAGTTCAAAAAAAGTCTGCCCAGATCCGACTGAGCCGAAATCTGGGGATCAACAGGAGGAGGAGGAGCATTCATCTACTGCAGGCTCAGTCCTATTGGTCCTGACGGAGTTAACCCATGCCTGACCGGTGGTCTTGACTTGGTGGAGAAAGGTGATATCTATATAAAGGAACTTGAGAATTAAAGAGGTTGTGCAGAGGACACACAACAGAAGACAAAGGGCTGTACAGAGGCTAGCTGATGAGCAGAGTAGGGGTCAGGTATACACTTGTCAACAATCTCCAAACACACTTCTTCCCTCCCCACCAAAAGCAGGCCATCTAAAGTTGCCTCCAAGAGAATATACACAGATGACAGCATTACAGATTTTACACACCTTGATATGGGACAGGATTGATCTAAGGAGGAAAAGATGAGTTTAAAACCAGTACATCTACCATATTTCTTGGGTTACGTCTACTCCTGTCTTTGTGGTTTAGAGAATCTGCATGACATTCTGTTCCATATCCCAAAACATTTTCTCAAGTGTAAGTACAAGGGCAGTTTTTTATAAAACCAGAGTTTGCTTTAGTTTTAGTAAAATCCTTGATGACTAGTTGGAATTTATTTTGTGGTCTAAAATGCAACTTGTAGGCTTCCTGTTGGTCACTCAATGAATCACATCCACTGGATACTTTCCACATTAAAGGCACTTACAAATAAGCTAGTACTTACATGCATGCATTGTCCTATTGAAAATATTATTTTATTAAACTGCTGAATTTGGAATTAAGTTATTCCTTATAGCAGGATCTTGAAAATCAGTGTCAGGTTAATAGTTCTCATGGATTCCTTCTGCATTTATTACTAGCTACCGTATGTGTTTCAAGCATTCTATAGCAGGGGGAAGGTAACTTTGATAGAAACGTGCACAATCCATTACAAGAACAAGGGGGTAAAAGAAATCACAAGTCCACAAAAAAGTGCAAGAGGCTTAAACAGACACATCTCCAGTTTACAGGAATACATGAAGGGGGAGACGATACAGCACAATCAGACTTGCAAGACTCTGTAATTATAGCAAGTCTCAATAAAAGTAGTTTTAGTTGATTTCCTGGCTTGGTGAATCTGCTGGTATCCCCTAAGAAAAACAAATATGCTTCCCAGTTTTAGGGCTCTAGAGCAGAACTACACATCTGGTACAGCCATCATCAACTGTAGTTCAGAGTCCCGTCCTGTTCCTCCTCCCCCCCCCCCTTCTGTCTCTTGAAACTGCCTGTGGCCTGACTTGGATGCCTTTGGTCTGGCTGAGACAACTGTGTGACAGCAGCTGAATTTTTAGGCCTAGCTAATAGCTATGGCTCCAGGCTTTTCCACTCACGTGCCGCTGAATCACTGTCAAAAAATGCAACCTCGTAGAAAGATTTCTGTGCTGAACAGAGTGGCTTTGTAGAAGGGAATTTGCTGCTTTGGATTTTCTTAGCCAAGTTCTGAGGGAGGAGGCTGGGAAGAAGGAGGCAGAAAGAAATGGGAGAGGGGCAGAGAGAGGATTGAGGATCATATATATTTGATTCCTATATACAGTGCATTCAGAAAGTATTCAGACCCCCTTCACTTTTGTCAATTTTGTTATGCTGCAGCCCGATTTGTTGAAATTCATTTTTTTTCTCATTAATTTACTTTCAGTACCCCATAATGACAAAGTGAAAACAGAATTTTAGAAATGTCTGTAAATTTATTAAAAAGAAAAAACTGAAATATCACATCGGCATAAGTATTCAGACCCTTCACTCAGTACTTTGCTAAGGCACCTTTGGCAGCAATTACAGCCTCAAGTCTTTTTGGGTATGACACAACAAGATTTGCAAATCTGGATTGGGGATTTTTCTGCCCTTCTTTCTTGCAAATCCTCTCAAGCTCAGTCAGGTTGGATGGCAACCATCAGTGAACAGCCATTTTCAGGTCCCACCAGAGATGTTCAATAGGGTTCAAGTCAAGGCTCTAGCTGGGCCACCCTAGGACATTCACAGAGTTATCCTTAAGCCACTTCTGTGTTGTCTTGGCTGTGTGCTTAGGATCGTTATCATGTTGGAAAGTAAACCTTTGGCCCAGTCTGAAGTCCCGAGTGCTGTGAAACAGGTTTTCATTGAGGATATCCTTGTACTTTGCTCCATTCAGCTTTCCCTGAACTCTGACCAATCTCCCAGTCCCTGCTGCTGAAAAACACCCTCACTGCACGATACTGCTACCATAATGCTTCACTTTTGGGATGGTATTGGGCAGGTGATGAGCGGTGCCTGATTTCCTCCAGACATAATATTTAGAAATGAGGCAAAATCTTGGTTTCATTTGACCAGAGGAATCTTGTTCCTCATCATCTGAGGGTCCTTCAGGTGCTTCTTTGCAAACTCCAAGTGTGCTTTCATGTGTTTTGCACTAGGAGAGGCATCTATCTAGCCACTCTGCCACAATCCCAGATCAGTGGAAGGCTGCAGTGATGGTTGTCCTTCTGGAACTCGGTCCTATCTCCACACATGACCTCTGGAGCTCAGTTAGAGTGACCATAGGGTTCTTGGTCACCTCTCTTACTAAGGCCCTTCTCCAAGTTTGACCGGAAAAGAAGCTCTTGAAGAGTCCTGATTTGTCCTGGTTCCATTTGAGAATTATGGAGGCCACTGTGCTCTTAGGAATCTTCAGTGCAGCAGAAATTTTATTGTAGCCTTCCAATAATTGCCTTGCGATAATCCTGTCTCTGAGCTCTGGAGGCAGTTTCTTTGATCTCATGGCTTTTGCTCTGCTACAATATGCACTACCAGCTGTGAGGCCTCCTATAGAGAGATGTATGCCTTTCCAAATCATGTTCAATCCATTTAATTTACCACAGATGGACTCCAGTCAAGGTGTAGAAACATGTCAGCAACGATCAAGAGAAATGGGAGGCACCAGAGCTAAATTTCATGTGTTTTTGCAAAGGGTCTGAATACTTATGTCAATGTGATGTTTCAGGGTTTTTTTTCTTTTTAATAAATTTACAGACATTTCTAAAATTCTGTTTTCACTTCATTATTCTGGGGTACTGAGTGTAGATTGAGAAAAAATGAATTTCAACAACTGCAGCATAACAAAATTGACAAAAGTGAAAGGAGTCTGAATATTTTCTGAATACACTCTATACATTTTGTGCCACAATAAGAAAAGAAGGTTCTTGGTTTTAAAAGGGGGAGTGGTTAATGCCTGACTAAGAAGGCCTCTATTTTCCCTATGGCTCATTGTTTGCCAGCCAGATTATATAATGATGTACAATACATTTTGTTCCTAACAGGTGTGTAACAGTAGCTGCCATATTTCACTTGCAAGCAGCTGCAATAAAATAAAATCTTGCATATGTGGTTGAACTGACTCTTCACAACAAATGACCGCAGATTCCCACGGGGGTATTATACCAACTCAGAGGCTCATGAAACTCAACCCTGCTTTTAGCACCTTATAAAGATGGACTCCATCATTCTGCAGATCACATTTCAATCATCATAGCAATAAAATCAAATGAATTGCCTTTGTGCATGCTTTTACTTGATTTCAAGTACGTCTGTCTTGAATAAGAAAGAAATTACAGTAACTTAGCCCATTGAGAATGGAATCATTTAGTAACTTTAATTTTTGTTACCATAGATATTCTGAGAGTAGGTGAGGTTACAGATCAAATTATGTGAATACAGCAGCCAGCAGGCCACTCAATCCCATCTTAAGGAGCCCTTCATCACATGGAAGAAGTAATCCTTTATTGATCATCTATGTCCCACTTTGATGCAGCAATGAAGAGACCAGATGGAGACACTGGAACAGAGAGATCTATTGAAGCATAAGGATTAATTTAGCATAACAATCCACATATTATGAGGTAGCATGTTTTTTTTTCTGATTTCTACCTTTATTAAATGACTACCTTTAAGAGCTGTGAGAAATACCTTAACCTAGATATATTATTGCAACATATCTTATTGCAACATAAATTATTTGAATAAACTGTGTTACCAATGAGAAATAGGTAAATGAGTCAAAGCCAAGATTTCAACAGTATGTGTACAATTGGGAAAATCCAGCAGGGCTTTTCAAAACTGTAATATATTGGTAAATATAAAGACAGAGAACCTACAAAATACATATTAGGAACATGATCTCAGTTATAATTTACAGATCTGAACTAATGGCATTACAATATGTAGTAATGATTAGGATTAAAGACATTCCATGTTAGATGTTCCAGACAAATTCCTACAGGAAAAGTAGCAGAATGAAGTGATGTTTGCTAGTATAAGACACACCAATGGCAATTTGGTACGATGATGAGGACTTCCATTAGCAATCAGTCCTCCCCATTTGGATCTGTTCATACATCCAGTTACAGGTAGTCCTTGACTTACAACTATTTGTTTAGAGACGCTCAGTCACAACAGTACTGAAAAAAGTCATTCAAGACCATTTTTCACACTTAATTGCTTTGGTTTACGCATCCCCACGGTCACATGATCAAAATTCAGGTGCTTGACAACTGGCATGTATTTAAGACAGCTGCCCTATCCTGGGGTCATGTGATTACCATTTGTAATCTTCCTAGCTGGTTCCAACAATCAAAGTCAATGGGGATTGACTTGATTCTCTTGATGATCTCATTTCACTTAACAACTGCAGTGATTTACTTAACAATTGTGGAGAAAAGGTCGCAAAATGAGGTGCAACTCACTTAACAACCACCTCATTTAACAACAGAATTTTTGAGCTCAATTGTGACTAAGTCAAGGGCTGGCTATGTAACTTCACACAGTGATATATTAGCTTTTCTCATCATTTTGTATTGTCCTATCAGCCTGCTTTGCCTGATTCTATTCACAATCCCTGAAATATGTTGCCAAGCAAATCAAGTCTCAGCAAGCATATTTATTACTCTGTGAAGAATTCTGGCATTGCCGTAGAGACAGCATGTAATCAATACAATTGGCCTTGATGACATTTAAAGAGCTCAGGGTGCCCCTTCTCACAGCTTTATGGAAGTCAAACTGTATTCTTGCTCTCACAAAGCAGACTTTAATAGAATTTCTGTCATTCAAGAAATAATATATCTTTGGGGGCAAAAAGATAAATTCCCATGTTAGCAGAATTCAGCTTTCTACCAACAATATAGCATTCCCCCACCTTTTAGTCATCTCCACCTTGTTTTATACATAAAACTGGGCTTAAACAAATAAGTGCCACCTCTTTGCCCCATCTCAGTCAAATATATTAAAGAACAATTGCAATTGCAATTGGATTGAGATCAAAGGAAATTTAACAGGAAGCCTTCTTGTGTTCCTTTCAGAACTGAATCAGTGCATGAATGTGATGGAAGCAAGGATAGCTTGATTGGATGGTAGGTATTTGAGGCTGGAAAGGTATTTTGAATTGTATTGGTTAAAGGAGATTTAGCTGAATATCCTGTTCTTATCCAGTCTCTTTCATTTATTTGGTTTGCCGTTCTATTCCCAAAATTACTTTTTCTGTACTATGCTCAGCTGATGTACATCTTTGTACTATCCTCAAACAAGGGAAAGTTGTATCTGAGGCTGTGAAATGGAAACCAGAATCTTCTAAATATGCCTCACCAAATTATTCAGATACACCAGCTCAGCTGGTAATACCTCTATGTTGTCCTTCCAATGTAGAGATATCACACTGGCAATTTAGATCTTCCATCTGTTTCCTGTAGCTCCTCACACCTCCCATCACTCATCAGTTTCTTCTACATTACAAACATGCATATGCCTTTATTGTGATATGAATGATAGTTCTTCTTTTACTAGATTTTCTATTATTTTCTTTTAAATTTCTGTTTATGAGCTTGATTGCTTATTTAGATTACGGACATCTCTTTAGCCTTTCTGCAAGTCAAAGAATGGTCCCTCTCAAAAATTAATTTTACATCAGGAATCTGGCAGAGACTAATGATGACCAGCATAGAATAGAATAGAATAGAATAGAATTCTTTATTGGCCAAGTATGATTGGACACACAAGGAATTTGTCTTGGTGCA
>JANHFM010001846.1:146926-159707 GCA_032468115.1 Grayia smithii | reverse complement strand
CTCTTTATTTTAACTGGAAAAGTTGGGGGTCGTCTTATACGCCCAGTCGTCTTATACGCCGGAATATACGGTAAATCACTTTGGAGTCTGTAGGATAGAAGTTCACAGAGATGTTCACAACCAAAGTGGGATCTAAAAGTTTTAATACTAAGTCAATACTATGGTCATTGGCACATCTAAAAGAAAGAAAAAGAAGAGAAATTTGGTTGTTGTTTAACTGTTCCCTTGATTGTGTTGTACAGATTTCTTTGATCTTAATAGTTTTCGGGTTTGCCATTTGGGAGAAATCAGAAGTTGGCAATTTGAATTTGCTGCCCTTGAACTAATTCCAAACTTTCCTCTGAGCAATCAGTTCTTCAGCTTTGTAGAAAGAATAGTTTCTTTCTCTTTCTTTCTTTTTTCTTTTTCTTTCTCTACAGAATAGTCATTCCGTAGAGGCAAAGAGAAGATTCCGGATTCCATAATCCTTTGCTTTTTCCATTGCTAGCCCACATTATTTATAATGGAATAAGACCTTCAATACAAATCTACCCCCAACAGATGAATTGATTTTCTACATAAACACTACTCTAATGATTGAGTCATGTGTCCTGCAGTGTTTTGGATTCAATTACAGGTAGTCCTCAACTTATAACCATTTCTTTAGTGACCATTTGAAGAGCACTGAAGACTGGTTTTCATCCTTCCAATCATTGTAGCATTTCCATGGTCATGATCAAAATTTGGAGGCTTGGCAACTGTTGTGTATTTATGACAGTTCCACTGTCCTGACTCATGTGATCACCATTTGTAACCTTCCCAGCTAGCTTCTGACAAGCGAAGTCAATGTGAGAAGCCAGGTTCGCTTAACAACCATATGATTCACTTAACAACAGCATAAAAACATGTAAAATGGGGCACATGATTCACTTAATAACTATCCTACTTAGCAATAGAAATTTTAGTCTCCATTGTGGTCATAAGTCAAGGACTATCTATATAGAATTTGAATAATATTTGCATTATAGCCTCGTACCATTCAATTCACCTTCTGTCTTGTCTTTTATCTTAGCACCCTCTGTACTGTGGTACAATCATTTTATCATATAAAATATTTTTTTCTATATTTTGATCTTAAGCAATTATATGCTAGCATAACTGAAGGCCCCTATTAATGAGCACATTTTCTTATGTTGCTTTTTTACATTTATATATTTTACACCTTTCAAGATTGTCCTCAAGTGTGGATTTAAGGATGGGGCTGGAAATTATTATGTTCCTAGCATAATCTAACTAATTATACCTGGCATTTATATTCACATATTCCTCCAAAGTATCCCGTTTATTGAAGAGTATAATTTCTGTAATAAAAGCTGCAAAAATTATTGATTTAGTAACTGGTAGTAATGATGAAGAATCCACTTTAATTCCAATTGATTATAGGAATTGACTTCCAAGTAAGTACATTGGAATCAAAAGCTAACTTTAGAACTGTAAGCTTTCCTGACTGAAAGTAGGTTTCAGTGAAACTTAACAATAGTTAAACAGTACTGAGGTTGTATTTAACTTGCACTTACTTTACTGAATTTAATCTCATTCCACAAGTAAAACAGATTTTAAAAACCTATGCCAGCTGGCTCCATCACCAATTATCATAAAAAACCTTAAGAAAATAACTTAGACACCAAATTAATTTGGTATTAGCTATTTCACAATCCAGAACAGCATAAATTACATAAATACTGTATATGTTGCACTGAGAGAAATTTCAATGATATGTTGCAACTTTTTTTTCTTCAACTATAATAAATTAATTAAGAAAGCTTTAATGGTCCACTAATTATGCTCTCTCTTTTGGAATGGAGACAAAGAATATCTTTAGGAAGTTAAAAAGGTAAAAACTCAATAATTTGACCAAATAAGAAACCCAAGCTAATAATAATAAACATGGGGAAACGCCTCTTCTCCATTCATGAGATGTCTGAAAATGATTTGGTGAATAGCTTGAGATGCTTGAAAGAGCAATTTAGCTGTGCAAGTGCAAGTTAGGATTTTAAAAATGCCATTGGAGAAATTGAAAATTGAAATATAGGAGCAAGAAAATCATAGGAGAAAGATAGTATCTTGACTGAGCTCAGTTCCTGGAAGCTTACATGAATATTGGAGGGATGATAGTGAAGTAATTTGCCAGTGTGTTCTTCTGTGATTTTTTTAAAAAAACATACCTACTAGGATTTTAATATGGAAATAAATCGGGAAATTTCTTAGCTCAACCTAGCACCTATTAAAGTAACTGATAAATTTGTGGTAAGCTAAAATATAAATATATTGGTTGTTTTTTATCTGTATGTGCCATTACTTCAGGAGGCCATTGGGTTTGCAATAATAGAGATAATAAAATTATAGATAAACTAAAACAAATGAAATAAATTAGAATGGTTATTCAAAAGAGTCACCTTAGCGAGATGGATAGCACATAAATTTGATAAATAAATAAAGTAATTAACAAAACATTGAATGTTTATTTGTAATTAGTTGACTGATTATGTGCCATCAAGGAGGTGTTGACTCTTAACAAATAGAGCCAGCTTAGAGGTGTTATCTCTAAGATGATTCTTAGAAACATTTTTTCTCCAACTTGGTCATTCAAGTGTTCCAACACTGAACACGTTGTTGAGGTTACTGAGTCCATCTACTTGCTATTGGTCATCTTTTCTTTCCTTCCACTTTTCCCAATATTAAAGTCTTCTCCAGAGAGCTGGTTCTTTGATAATTTGAGCAATCATTTGTGTCTCAAGTAAACAGTCTGGATTGATTTGTTCGATAATCCATTTGTTTGTTTTCTTAGCTGCCCATGGTATTCTCAGGAGTCTTCTACAACATCATCATTCAGAAGCATCAATACTCTTTCTATCTTGCTTTCTCAAAGTCCAAGATTTGTCATTACATTCCATCTATCCCATATATAAATCCACAAATGTTATTTAAAAATAAACAAGGAACAAGCAAAAATTCCTTGAACACTGAACAAATAAAGAATTGAAACAAATAGAATTAATAGATTAATTTATTGTTAACTAATACTTATTTTGTGAATACTGAAATGATTATAAATAATGGGTTATTTAAAAATACTTAAGATGCTTATTTTAAGGTTAAACTTTCATAAACTGATTAACTTGCCTGTCATCAGCAAAAACTGAGAATTAATCAGACAGAGTTGCAAGTTATCTACTTTATTGGCTAATTTTTGGCACAAGCTAGAGATAAGTAAAAGGGCCCTCTTTTTAAAAATAATTCCCTCTGCTTGCCTCTATAAACTCTGTTAAATAATTCAAACTTCAAAAGAAATAAGAAAAATGGAGTTGATGGAATACAGCTTCCATTTCAAATGGAAATGCTATAGGTGGAATGGAATTTATATTCAGTTACCTAGAACTGTCAAGAAATGGGCTGAATTAATATATAACAATATCAATCCTTTTTATTTTAAAAAAAGCACCTTTTTTCTGAAGGAAAATTTCCTGAAGGTATCACCGACATGATTTTTAGATTTTTGCAAGCTGTAGTAGGATTCAAGAGATGCTAAGAGTATCCAACACTGTTCCTCAGAGAGACAACTGTTCCAGATATTATAAATTATCAAGCAACTGTCATAAACACTACTGCAGGAAGGTTTCCCAAACCATTTTCACTATATCTTTGGCCCAGAATATAAGTCCATATATTCATTCCAAGTCATCCTAAGTGACTAAGGACAATGAACTAAGGATTCATTGTCCTAAGGACAATGAATAAGAAAAAAATGATATTCCATTTTCCCATTATCTAGCATGCAAAAATAAACAATAAATAGCTATATTCAGCCCTGCTTCCTCCCTCCCTCCCTTCCTCCCTCCCTCGCTTTCTAACAGAAAGGTTTGGAATTCGCAGAAGTATTCTAACTTTGCAAACAAGAAAGATGCCCAATATCACAAGAATAACTCAGGATTTTTATCTTTACAGAGTTTATAATACTTGTGATGAAGTCCAATAGATTAGACATGTAACAATATATAAATACCTTTTGTGTTTTGAGATAGAAAATTGATCCCCAGTGTAAGGAATATCTGATAAATGCCATACAGCTTGATGGGGCTTTTGTACAAAGGGCAAAAGTGGTAGCAACTAACAATGTTCCTCTCACAATGTAGCTGTTAGGTCTCCAGCATCCCTTTTGTCTTCATCAAGAAAAGTAAGTCCAACTCACGTTCAAAGTTCAAGCAGACTCTAAGGCAGTGCTTCTCAAAATTTGGATAAATTACCCAAAATTGGGTAAAATGTTTTTCCTTTGGGTAATGCTCCCCAAACTCATTACATATCAGAACACAACACAATGACATTTCCGTTGATTTAAAGTGTATTACCCATATTGGGTGAAAAGAACTTTTTGATAAGCGGTTTGGAACAGTGAAGGAAAATGTTTGGGAAGTACTGCCCTGAGGAATTGTACGGTAGGTGAGGAAAAGTGAAAGAAAATATCATTTTTAATCTAGCTACATATCCAGAACAGCAACAAAACATCTTCTGTGGATGAGAGATTTAAAAATTGTGAGTTAAATAAATGGTCAAAGTGAGGATGCTCTTGGAAGAATCTCCTTATCAAGACAACTGATTATCATCTGATCACAGGGTGATTCTTCTCAGAGGGGAGAGCACTCGGTCTTTGAATTTATACTCCCTGTCTTTTCCCTGCGAAGAAGAATGATCTTTCTAAAAACAAGTTGCAAAGGGATTTGAAACAGAGCTCCTTGTACAGAGTACAAGATTTTAAATTGGACCAAGTCAAATTAGACCATTCTATTTTATCTTCAATACTTTAATACAATACACTACTTTGAATCCCAATCCATTCTAGTTTAGGATTTATGCTGATCAAAAGATTAACTCCAATAAAAGATAAATCCCAGATTATAATCCACCATGTGGTTATTTATTTTGAACAATTACCAATATATACCAATACATAACAATATATACAGTAGCACTTTCTTTAGCTTGGTGTGAATTGAAAAGCAGATGATTACATTAAAATAAATATTTAAAATAAACAGATTAATATGGACAATTTGAAAGAGAATATCGAAAGCAATACCACAGATTTAGTTGCATATTTTACTTAAAATATTGAGAAAACAATATGCAGCCTTCAATTTCAATATATAACATATACATCCCCTTTTCCACAAGAACTATTTATGAAGGATTTAAAGATTACATAGATTATATTCTTAATGATTTGTATCATTTAAAACTTCTTTTTTGAGTATAGTTTTCATTAAGAATTTTAATTACAACACTAAACTTAAAGAGAAGAAAAAAGAGAAAGAAAAAAGATTATAATAAATTAAAGAAATATATAAAACAACAAATATCACAACAAATATAAACATTAAAAATGTTTCACATCTTATAAAGTTTACACAAAGATCTCTTCCACCCATATCCTATCCTTTATCTATTACCAAATCCATAAAACATGAATTATTCAATCCTTTTGTCAGCAAAAAGTCCATAAAGAGTTGCCAAAACATTGCAAAACAAAATCTCATTTTAAGCTTGATCAAATAAACCAACTTTAGATTCCTTCCTTTTACGTTTAATACTCTTAATATTTCATTCAATCAAATATTATCATAAGATTTTATTTTTCTTCAATACTTTCCCATTGCACAGATTTCTTCTCTTTTGTAAATCCATTAAGAAAACATTTTTCAGCTTTATAACTTAATCAAAATCTTTAGCTTTCTGCTTTTCATTTCAAATTCTTTTTTTAATCTTATAATTAATTTCTGTTTGTTCAGAATTTATCGTCAACTCACCCAATAATGACTTTTCAAAATTCTTATATCAGAGGGCTCTAATCGCTTTAGTGTTTAATGGTTAATAGGGCATTTCTGAAAGTGATTAGACAGCGAAATTTGTGAACTTAGTGTTCTTTAAAAAGGTCTGCTATGGTTGTAACTAAGATGGTTAATTCTATCATTTCCTCGTGCTCAAACCTGCAGAGAAATGGCCTCATGCTATCTCCTAGCAAGAAGCAACCATCTGGAACACATGTGGATGAATTCCCATCCTCTTCTTAACTAGAAACCTTCCAAGGAACCAGTTTACTCACTGATTCTTGATCTTTGCCATGGTTGTCAGCTTCACTTGCACAGAGCCCTCTTGATATCTCCCCTGGGAATCCACAGCTTTCTGAAGATACTTTTGTCCAAAAGTGAAGGCACTTTTAGTTCTTACTTAAAGATGCTGGAATCTTTTTTTTTTTTTTACTGATGGCATTGAAAAGAGGAAAGTTGCAATTAAATTATTTACATAATAACACCTGGAATGATTGTAGTGAGCTACCCATAGGCCACCTTGGCCTCCCAGCTGAAGAAAAATCACATTGCAGTTTGCTTTTACAGAGGAGAAACAAATGAAGCTCAGAGCTATTATTTAAATTAGCTAATCTTTAGCTTGAAGTTGGCATAGATTTGCATAATCCAGGCTACTTGAACAAGGAATAGCATTTGCATGCACTACATGATTTATTAATCAGTGCTGGTGCAGAATATGCAAAACATTGAGCAATACACTTAGACTGATCTGCAGGCATTTGGCCATCTTGACCTTGGCCCGGGTTGCTGGCTGCTTACCTCCATGAGTCAGATTTTCAATCAATTTTTGGCCTCTTTCTTTCTGCTTCCCCTCCCTCCACAGCGCTTTTCTCCTTGGTTAAACTTCCAAGCAGCTTCTCAGAATCTTCCACTTGGCTGAAATTTCCAGCTCTTCATATTGCTTGGATTACCAAGCGTTCCTCTGGTAGGCCTCATGAGTTCTGTCCTTCATCTCTTGCACACAAGTAGTCTTCCCCCTTCCCTCTCCTTTCTTTTCCTTTCCCTTCCCTTTCCTATTTCCTTGTCACTTGCCTATCTCTCATGCCTTGAGTTGAATTTATTAAGTTTCTTAAATAGCTTCCTGACTCCTTCTCTTACTTTCTTTCCTTCATTCTATCCTCCTTTCCATTGTTTTTGGGCTGATTGAGCTATAATGAGACATCAGCATATGCTGGATGTAGCTCATCTGAACCTCTGTTTACCTAATTACCTATTTCAAAATGTTATATTTTCACTGTCCTTCAATTACAATTTAATTAGCAATTTTAACTTTTCTTTCCTTCTATCCAGCTTCCTTACAACCCATTGGCTTGCATAACATTTTTAAAATAAAAAGTTATTTATCTAGACCTTTATAAAAATCAGCTTTACTGAAGGAATTGGAACATATTGATTTTTTTAATGGGGATTTTTCTTTGAAATGGACATAAATGAATAGAAATAGGTTTATTCCCGATATAAAATTGATTTGGAAAGGATTTGATTGAAGCAGAATTGATCTGGAACAATTGAAATAAAGTTAGTGTTTCAAGTTAGCTTAATTGAAGGGAAATTGATTTGAGACAATCTGGAAAAAAATAAGTACTTTACAATAAATACAAACTATACATTAAATTTTAGCTTGATGAACATAATTCAATAAATGCTGGACTGCAACTGGGGTGTATTCAAGAAGTCATGCAAGATTCTGATTTTATATACGAGTACATATACTTATTGAAAAAATGTTGACAGAGTGGAGGATTTCAATTAATTAATTAATCCCCAAGAAAATAAATATCAAATAAGTGTTATCAAAATAGTCCTGAGACAAAATGGATATGACATAAATGGAAAGTCATCAAGATTCGACATGTTCTAGTTATTTCATTGCTCTCAGGTTTCTAGAGTTCAATAAAATATCAGGCAAAGCTAATATACCTTTGCAATGCTTCATTAACTATGAGTTGATGAATAAACATTAGATTTACAAATTTCTCCTCCATTTTTGTTTCTTTTCATCTTTACCTTATTGTCAGTTCTGCCTCAACTTGAACATTTAAGCAAGAACAATCCTTGGCTCCATTTGTTGAGAAAGGTATTGTTTATAAAGGTCAAGTGAAATACAATAAAGCAAAACCAGAACTGAAATTCACGCGCCAAGTCCCCAAGTGATTTTTTTCCTTGCATAGGCCCCCATCATCCAATTCATTTCCAAGAAGATGTTTTTAAAACAGTCACTCTGATGGTAGGTTGCCTTGCAGCTGCATTCTTCTCATGCCGGAGAGAGCTTCAAACACTGTCTCAAAGAGGCACCTTCACTTTCTTAACTTTCACTTCCCTCCCCTAAGCACTTCTCCCTCCCCCAAGGGTTCATAGCAGACTGGAACTGGATGATCACTGAGTGCAGCATGAGGTGGCAATTCTGACACTCATGATGCAGTGATGGTTCAACACTGTTGTTCCTTAGATATGTTTTTCCAACATTGTTGGAAGAATGAGCCGTGGTGGCACAGTGGTTAGAATGCAGTACTACAGGTGACTTCTGCTGACTGCCAGCTGCCAGCAGTTCAGCAGTTCAACTCTCATCAGGCTCAAGGTTGACTCAGCCTTCCATCTTTCTGAGGTTGGTAAAATGAGAACCCAGATTGTTGGGGGCAGGATACTGACTCTGTAAACTACTTAGAGAGGGCTGTAAAAGCACTATAAAGCAGTATATAAGTCTAAGTGCTATTGCTATTGTTCTAAATATATCTAAAAATGATAGGTTAATAATGAATAATCTGTTGCATTTAAAAAATACCTTGTGATTTGTTGGCTCCATCTCATATTATCTATAAAGCCATTCCCTGAAAATACGTGCCATATATTTTCAAGCAGTTCCATACCAGTATGCAAATATGCTCTGAAGAACACTGGGAATTGCCTCCCACCTGATCTCCTTTACTATTCCTTGTCCCAAAAGCCTGATGTAATAGAAAAGGAAGAGGGAAGTAGCTGATAGGATTGAGTAAACATCCATACCTGCTCAAATGCTCATAAAGCTTGTAGTACAAACTGCATTGTGCTGATTGTGAAAAGATGGTGGGCATTTCAGCACAAACAAGGTTGTTTTGGATAGCATGAAGAGGATGTATAGGAGGCAAGCTAAACTGAGTTCAAAAATATTGAGGATAACCAAGCAAATAAAATGGATTCTGTTGATTTGTTTTATTTATGTCTGTAGCTATCTCATATGCCTTCGCATGGATTATGTTTCATGGAAATCAGAAGCCTTCATTTTTCTGTTTCCAAAGCTATGGAAGAGGCATCATTAGTTTCTAGAATTATGTTTTATTTATTTTTATTTCTCTCCCTGCTGTTTATATATGCAATCCGTTTTTTTAATTACTAATCATCATTGTTAACAAAAACTATTTACACATTTTAGTTATGTTTCTACATTACTTTGAAGTTTGGCTAGTACTGACAGATGTGTGCATAATATATTTCCCTTTAGAATCTGGAGTCACTTTTTACTGTAGGCATTTTAAAATACACTTTTGACATTGCCATTTGTCTGTTTTCTAACTGTAAATTATTTTGCCTTTCATTTTCCATTTCAATATTTTTATGCTTTGGAAAGGATTTTTCTTTGTATTTGAAAAAAAAAATGTGCCTGGAATATTTTAAACTTAATAAACATATACAATTTCCCCCCAGATTTTCTCTTTTCTTTAAACACCATGACATAAAATCTATCAACTGTATTTTATTGATCATTCATTAAGGTTAAGGGTTTATGCTAATTTGTAAAACAATAGGCTTATGGCACTCAAATTAACTTGAGTTGGGGTTTGTGTGGGTTTTTTTACCTGAACAAAAGCTGGAAAAGCTTGTGTCTCACAACTTGTTCCAGAGGTTGAGAAAGAGTTGTTGTTTTGTTACTACATTAAGCTGCCAGGATGACCATGCTCACAATTTACACAACATCTGGGACATTAACATAATGAATTAAAAATGCTATCATCTTATGCAAGTTCAATACAATTTTTGCAAGGCTTTCTGCAAAGCCACAAAAATTTCAGTCACCTTCAGGATTCTTGGAAGATTACGTTATTTTTAGGTTTTATCTGGGAACAGGGGAACCTTTTGAAGTCAAGAAGCTGTTCAGTACCTCTGATTATTGAGTTATTGGCTTTCTCATGCAGTTCTACAGCCCTGGACAACTTGTGTTTGTGTCCTTGACAAAAGAGTAGCATCCATCAAAAATAACATGATAGATACAATGCAGCACAAATAAATGCCTGGCCCCATTTCTCAAAAAGAATATATAACATGCAGGTTTTAGGGAATCCAGTTTTCCAAGTGAGTGTCTTTTCTTCTTAAGTATTACTGCTCCTTCAGAAATCCCAGACAAATACAACATAACAGTATACAATTTTCTCTGTATCAGTGCAAACTACTCCCAGGGCACTCTTATATATATTGCTATGGCTGAAAGGATCTTTCAAAATATATTTTATAAAGTATAGAATCTATCAACAGTGTCTCTTGCTTTTTCAGAATGTTCTTTTTAAGTTTTATTCAGGGTCATTAGCGTAATATCAGAAAGGAATACTAATAGCATGATGCAACCTTTTGGATAAATTACATCTTCTCCATTGCATGCTTAGCCATACATCTGGTATATTTTTCTTCATCTGTACACATCCAATTCAGCGGCAGAATAAACACTGATATAGCTCACTTTGTATGCACAAGCACAACTCATTATAGCATCTATTCTTTTAGGTTGGTTTGGAACATGTTCATGCTATTTCAGGGTCCAACCAGATTTTCAGCTTTTTATTCCAAAGTCAATTAAATGTACAAATCTCCAGATAGCGTTGCCCTAAATCTGTCTTATTCAAGGAGAGCCCCTGGATCATACCTGAATGCTCCGTTCTCAGATGTAGCACAAAGAAACAGGACTGATCTTATAATGATGAACCTGTACTTACTTCCCTTGAGGTGACTGGAGTCAGGAGGGGGCTTTAAAATTATAATATAAGCTTTCCAGCTATATTCTTGGGCGTCACATTTATTTGTCAAATGTATATTACCTCCCATCCCACACATGGTGGGTAGCATACAATAAAACCAGCAATTAAAACATTCTACAAAACCAGTTAAAACAATAAACATAAAACAAGATCACAAGAGGGAAGTTATTACATATAATTCAGCCAGTGTGTGAGCTTCCTGTTACGAGGAGATCCCCCAGGCTAATGAAACGTGTTTGAGGGCTTTCTGTAGGACCACAAGGCTTGGAGTGAACTTCACCTTGGGAGGGATGATGTTCTAGAATGTAGGAAAAGCCACATCTGCTGAGTCCCATCAAATGGAACTTCTTTGAAGATGAAACCTGCAGCGTGTCTCTCTTGCCAGACCTGATGAGACAAGCAGATACAATTGGGAAGAGGCATAACCTGGGCCCATGCCTTATAGGGTTTTAAACAGGGGTGAAATCCAGCAGGTTCTGACAGGTTCTGGAGAACCGGTAGTGGAAATTTTGAGCAGTTTGGAGAACTGGGAAATATCACCTCTGGCTGGCCCCAGAGTGGGGTGGGGATGGAGATTTTGCAATATCCTTCCTCTGGAGTGGGTGGGAATGGAAATTTTCCCTGGAGGGGGGTAAGAATGAAGATTTTGCAGTTATCCTTCCCCTGCCACACCCACCAAGCTAAGCCCACAGAACCGGTAGTAACAAAATTTAGATTTCACCCCTGAGGAGATCTATGTGATTTTTGATAAATGGTTATCCAACTCTTCTTAAAAGCCTCCAGTGATGGGGCAGCAACAACTTCCGAAGGCAATTTGAAATAATTTGTTGAATTAGATGAGCAATTGACCTAATCCAGCAGCTCGCCTCTTATATTCTTAGGTGTTCACATATCTATTTTTTTGCTTTAAATCAGTGTCATTTTTCCAGTAAAAACATGTTTCTTGCAGGTTCTTTAAAATTACTACACCTCCCTGCAAAACATGTTGCATAACTAGTTGATACTAGGAAAATGGGGTAGCTTTTTTCCCCTGGCTTTCTTCCCCTGGCTGGTTGTCCATATGCAAGTGTGTTGTTGTAGAAGGGAGCTTTTTCTCCTTGAAGGGGCATTCTGGACCTGTAGGCCTTCAACATGCTAACTGGAAACTCCATCTATTTAGAAGGAATAATGACTGGGTAGGCAGTTTTCCAGGAAGAGATCACTTAAAGGAAAATATTTGTATGATTGGACTTTATAAGCAATTGCATAGGAAAACATGGCTGGAGGCAGGTTTGTGACCATAGATGTTTAATACATACCAAGCTGCCTTTTATCCACTTAACACCAGCTGGGGACTGTCACTATTTAAGAGTCATTAAAAAAACAGGAAGTGGGCTGTAAGAATGCTTTTTGGATCAAATGAGGCAACTGTGTTACCAGAGACATATAATACCACCAGCAACAAAATTGCTAGTTTGGACTAAATGTTATTTCTAAATTGGGGGAGAAAGTCCATCATCCAATCTCATGACTCATTTGAGTTTCCTGTGTTACTTTAGTGACTCAGGTTAGTTTGTCTATTGTCTATATGTTGAATTAGTTTTACTAACTTTAAGGGTAATTTTTTTTTTCTCCTGAAAGAAGATTTCATTGCTCACCGCATGGGACATGTAAGAGATTATATCCCAAAAATCTGTTTTCCTCTTTGCCAAGTTTGTCATATGGAGATGCTGGTTGTTATTTCAGCTGCTGAATATCATCCAAACTCTTCTCAAAACACCTTCTCTATTTTTGTTTGGTAAACTTTCCAATTTTTTCTTGAATTAAGGAGCTGTAAATATATAAATATATTTCTTCTTGAATTAAGGAGCTGTAAATATATAAATATATTTCTTCTTG
>JANHFM010001846.1:56284-69231 GCA_032468115.1 Grayia smithii | reverse complement strand
CCTCCCTCCCTCCCTCCTTCTCTCTGTCTCTGTTTATCTCTATCTATCTACCTACCTATCTACCTATCTATCATTTTAATAGCAATCTATCTCAACTACAAAGGCTTAATAAACACAATTGCTAATGTTAACATTTGAAGCACTAAATGGAGAAGTGATTGATTACCTAAAAGAATATTTTCTCATTCCAAACCAATCTGACTATTAAGAATTGCCTGAGTCTGAGCAGTGAGTATATATGTGTGTGTGTATGAAGCAGTAATCAATCACATTATCAAAAATTACTATTATATATAAAATAATAAATGCAATCCGTAATTTATAAAATAAACATATGGTTGCTTCAGAATGCGTTCGTTTCCCATGTTGCATTTAGAAAATGTAAAAATATGTACTGTATCTCTTTCACCAGCATTTTTATTAACTCATTTTAATAGATATCAATTTTAATTTTAATTAATGTTTTTAACTTTTTATGTTCTTTATTTTTAAAATTGTGTTAGCTGCCTACTCAGGCAGATTGTAAGTCTAATAAAATAATAGCTTGGTTTTTTAGAATTATAATATAAACCCTCATTAAATTTTGAGAACAGGAAAAATACAAGTCAAGAAAAATGTAGCAATTTAAAAGGCGCCATTTATCTTTATTGCTATCTAGCAATATGACCAAGCATGAAAGACATAAATCGTGATACATGAGTTACCCGGGCAGGTAGATTCTATATGTGAAGAATTAGTGTTAATGGAGAACAACTGCAAGTTGCAGCACAGTAACTAATCAGGTTCCATAGTAATTTGTCTTGGGGGCAGTTTTGGTGATCCTCTTTCTTCAGGAAATGATGAGATTGATTGACTATTTCATCAAATCTGCAGGTGACATAATATTGGGAGATCTGGCTAGCACCTAAACAATGGAATGGGATTGCAGTCTAGTTTGGATTTGGCTAAAAAGAACAGTCAGTCAATCCAAGTTTCTTCTTTTTCCAGGAAATTCACAATCATGAATCTCTGCTGTGTCCACTTTGACTCATAGGTGACAATGGGATAAAAAGAATGTGATAGGTCACAGATCTATTCCAGTGGAGGGTTGCTCCTGGTTCTGTCTGGTTCTTCAGAACCGGTAGTAAAAACAGCAGGAGGCTCCGCCCACCCAGCTGGACATCATAATTGACGATCTGCACATGCGCAGAAGCTTCTGCGCAAGTGCAGAAACGCGCACTCCCATTGCAAACCGATAGTAAAAGTAACTAGAACTCACCCCTGATCTATTCCATATTGTATGATGTTGACTACATCATCTTGGTAGATCTGTCTTCAAGGGTGGTTTCTCATCCCCAGGTTTAGACAGTGATCTAGAGAATCAACAACACAAATTGTTGTTGAGCACATTTTTACTTCTTCAGTCAGGTTGTTTGTTGGGCCTTCAGAGAAGTCCAGAGCTATTATGAAATGTCCAAGGAACATGCCGACATGTGGACCTGATTTTAACAGCAGCTTTCTTGATTTAAAGTAGCTCCCATTAACAATAAATTATCAGCGGCTAATGGGCTAAACCAGTGGTTCTCAACCTTCCTAGTGCCGCGACCCTTTAATCCTCATGTTGTGGTGACCCCCAACCATAAAATTATTTTCGTTGCTACTTCATAACTGTAATTTTACGAGGTGTATGTGATGGAGTTGGTGCGATGATGTCATCATGCCGGGTACTCGTATGTGGGCGTATCTGCATGTGGGCGGACCTGCCTGGAGATGGATAGAGGAGTGGTGTCTCGGTTCCTAAGACCATCGGAAATAATGTGTTTTCCGATGGTCTTAGGTGACTCCTATGAAAGGGTCGTTCGACCCCCAAAGGGGTCGCGACTCACAGGTTGAGAACCGCTGTGCCAGTTCTTTATGGTGTTGGCCTTAATATGCATTGCATATCCAAGAATCTAGGTTGTTGTAATGTATCAGTATATATGCAGTTGCAAGCAATGGAAGGTAGAATAGACAGATGGAAATTCTCTAAATGTGCAGGTTTTCTAAGTGCCATCCAAGATTTTTTATTTGGTGTCCAGTGTGCCAGTAACCTCTGGGACCAACATAACTGGTTTATGCTATAATCTTTCAATTTCAATTTTCAGATCTTGACACTTTCTGATCTCTTCCAATTATTCTATTGTACAATACCCCTGGTATTGCTCCTTCATTTATCCACAATTTCTTCTTTGCAACTACAGTTACATCTAGTGTGTTATGAGCCAAAACTTTGTCTACAGTTGGAAATCCCACAATATACTGTATAAACCTGCTCACTTTTTTGTATTTTTCAACTATATGTTCCCAGCAATTTTTCATTACTGGTATATGATAATTTTTACAGATGTTCCAGTGAATTATTTTGGTGAATGTGATCTTGCACTAGCAAGAGTATATGTCTGTATGATTTTCTTAAACTAGCTGAGTATATGATCTCTTGTTTCTTCTGCTTCTTTGCACAATCTGCGCTTTGAATCATTTCATGATTTTTGAGTTCTACTTTGATTGCATTAGTTTGAACAGTTTGCACTTCAGCAGCCAAAATCAAGCCTTCAGTTTCTTTTTTTTAATGTTGTCCACATTAATCTTTATTCATAACTTTTTTACACTTCTTTTTAAGGAATGAGATGGTGGTAGTGAGGGCTTAGTGGCAACCACAGCTGTTATTTTGGCATACTGTGCTGTTGCTGTAGAATTTTTCAATGAGAATTATCTGGTGGTCCTGAAAGGGATGACAAAACAAAAAATGCAGTGAAGTGGGGTGAGATCACAACTCTGAGCAGCCTGTAAGATTTGGTTATTACATTTATCCCAATAAGTCTTCCCTAGACTAAAGCGGATGATCATTAAGACAAGATAAAGTCTTCTTGGTGTTAGTCTCTGGCTTTAGAATTCTTCCCAGAAAGGATTACTTGGTGTTGAGTTTATTGCCCTCTTTGATTCCAGTTTGAAACTTTTTTTAACCCCAGACCTATTATTTTTCAGTTGGATATTATGTCATTGGATTCCTGCTATTTTTAAAAAGTGGTTTCATATTTTAAAAGGCTTTGCTTTATATTTGAATCAGAATCTCCTCTCTTGTTGTAGAACTGAATATTAAAAGGCTACATGACTCAGGATCCAGATGTCTGTGGGATGTCCTTCTCCTTCTGCTCATCCAATAAGATATAAATGAGTGGGTGGGTCAGAGTCCCTTTATGGGGGGGAGGAGGTTGTAATCCACAGTACCATGGAGTCAAGCCTTTTCTGTCACAGCCCCCTTGTTTGCAACAGCACAACTCCTGAGATCAGACTTACTACAGCTCCCAATGTGTGACAATTTGGACAGTTGGAAATGAAACTCCTATGAATAACAAACCCATATGGCTTTTTGTTCAGTTTGACTGTTTCTTGGAATCCACAGTTTGCTTTGGAATTTCCATTGTAATTGTTCATTTTTATGCAGTTGCACCATTTTTATTTCCTTTTCTCACGTTTTTACCATAAGAGGGGAATACAGTATAAGTGCTTAGTGTCTTTTTGGATTGGAGTTCTGTATAAGCCCTTGTAAGCAAGCATGTAAGTAAATAAGGCAAGTGAGGACAATGAAAATATTTGACTTTTTTTTTTTTTTTTTTACAAAAAATTACAAAGCAATTACAGCAAATGGAAAGGGAGATGCCAAAAACAGAGGAGGGATTTTTGTATCCACACGGAAAAACTATATGGTTAAATGAACAATAAGTACTGTCTAATTTTATGAATTGTCCTGTTTATAATGAATGATTGTAATGAATAAATGAAGAGGGATTCAGCCATTCATGATATATATATATATATTAAAAAAAGCCCTGGAAATCTGTGTGAATCCTGCAGTATATTGCATGTTGATCATCACCTCTCAAGAGTCACATTCACAGAATATATAAAGCAGCCATGACTTTGTATACTCAAGAATATCATATGCACTGAGAGACTTCAGTGAATAGTTTTCCAGCACATCTTCATTATATGATTCATACAATAAATTAGACATGTGCAATTCCCTCCCACTCCTTTAAATGATCTCATTCATCTGTGAACATCTCTATTCCCAGAGAGAACTTTCTTCCTTTATGGAATGAGGCTCACTGTGTGGTCTACTGAACTTTGGGTGCCTTCCAGGATAAAAACACAGATACTCCCTGATAATTCTTATTTCCAGCTGCATCCAGTTCACATCACAACCTTGAAATTGGCTTTTGGATAAAACTTTTCAGGGACACTCAAATATTAAACGATTAATGCTAGGCAAAACAAAGGTTTGTTTTCTTAATAACTGTGTTATGTTTCTTTCTAAAATCAATGTTCTTGATAGCCATGAGCTTTGTTGGCCTTATCTAGCAGTTGTCTCACATGGATCCCAAGCTTATCTCTTAGAGCAGTGTTTCTCAACCTTGGCCACTGGAAGATGTGTGGACTTCAACTCCCAGAATTCCCCAGCCAGCGCTGCTTCAGTTTTCCAGAGTGATCCTTCCAATATTTCCAAGTATTAACTAGGACCAATTAAATCAATGATGCAATCTTCGATAGGTTTACTTGAACATAACTTCATAGAACTTTGAATAGTCCATATACTTAGAATTGCCACGTATTCATTTTGAAGAAATATATCAAATTTTACAAATGGAAATTTGAGGATTCTTTAATGAAATCATTTTGATTAAATTTTTCAGGCAAACCTTATATTTTAGAGCAGTTACATAGCTTGAATTCTAGGAATCTTTCCTAACCCTGCTGAGCAATTGTTTTATGCATGACAAAAAAATTCACCTTCTTATATGTCAAACCAGTAAAAAATACCACTTAGAGGGAATATTCTTGTCTAATTGGTAGCTAGAAATATTCATTTCCCATTGTAACATCTGATGTTCTGTGGCAGCTTTGTAAATTCTCCAACAGACTTGAATAAAAACAACAAAAAGCATTGATTAACTATCAGAACATGAAATTAAACAGTGGATAAGTTGTGTATAATGCTGAAAAGCTTTGCCCAGCAGTGTCTATCTGCAAAGTAATGTTTCCCTCATTCTGTGACTTCCTATGCACCCTGAAAATCTGTTACGTACTAGCTTTCATGTGTATATTAGGGAAAAGAAGAGAGAAAAAATAAATTGCAGAAGCAGAAGTCCTCTCATGGAATGGTAAACAGGATATTATCATACCTTGCTAGTTAATTTCAGAGTTTAGCTTCTTAGCACTGGCTGTTAGACTATTGATTACTTACTGTTGTGTTCTAAATGGCCATGGAATACTTAATCCATGAGCCCTCTGCCAAATTCTTCATATGCTGCAATCTTTAACAAAATAACTGCCGACCAAATACAGCAACTAAGCATACAATTGCTTCACTGCATTTCCAGTTGTACCGGTCCTAATGAATCATTGAGACCCTTCTGTTTTCATTTAAAATCTTAAACCATGTGACCACATGCTTCTTTTTGTTCTCAGCAGGATTATTTCCATTATTTCTTTGAGCTGGAAAAATGGCATTGCTGGGTTCACTTCATTTAGGTTTTTGTTTAAACTTTCACTCTGTATTAAGAAGTAATATTCTGCCAGTATTAAAAAGAAATGGAATCAAGTTAGAAGATTGTACCTTTAGCTGAATGCCAGTTCTCATTTTATAGCAAAGCAGCTGTCAATCTAGACTTGGCCCCTACACTATCACCTGTTGAAGTTCTATATTCATTATTGGAACAATCAATATAAAAATATAATCTCTGCTCTGCATTTAAAATTTCTTGCCGGTAATCATTTCCTATCTAGAATCATATCCGTAAATATGACAGATTTCTTATTTAGGTTATTTGAATGCAAAACAGTGATACTTTTCCTAGCAAGAGGGTTGCTTTGAAGGTAACTTTAAACTTAAATGCCATTTTTAAAGATGGCTGAGTATGTGGTAAAGTGACACAATTAATTAAGTGTGTGATCACATCTCTCCAGTAGAACTAGAGTCACTGGTAGCAGTCTATTGAAAAAGCCTGTATGTACAATTCAGAGTCCAAGGCAGGGAATATGATCAAGGCAAGATGCCAGAATACATCATCTGACAGCAACAAGATGAAGTAGTAGTTCACATTAGTCTGATATAAGAGCAAGATCCCAGAGACTCTACATAATGTAGAACCAGTTCCCATATTTCATCTTGCTACTATGTGGAAAGAATTTCATATTATTCTCTCATGACTAGCCTGGAAAAGTCTATACTTTTTTCTTCAACAGCAATAGCTTGTGTGAATCTTGCGCCATTCCTCCCCACTGTTTAATTGTAAATTATAATTATTGTTGTTATTATGGCTATTTATTGTTTTCATGCTTACTGGCTTTTAATGTTTGTAAACCACCTAGAGTCGCCTCTGGGTGAGATGGATGGCACACAGGTCTAATAAATAATAAAATAAATTTATGTCATTAGTTCACACACACTAACCAGAGAATTACAGGCAATTAGCCTCCAGGTACATCATACATCTGAGATAAAATGTTTTTTAGATAAATTCATAAGTCATGGTATGACTTACTCATGTCTTGGAACACCCTAATTATTGGAAATGTACAGAGGGGAAAAATTGAGTTACAGCTAGTCCTTGACTTACAGTTCAAAGTTACAGTGGCACTGAAAAAAGTGATACCACTTTTTCACATTATGATCGTTGCATCATCCCCATGATCACATGATCAAAATTGGGATGCCTGACAACTGGCTAATATTTGTGAGGATTGCAGTGTCCCAAGTTCCTGTGCATCAAACTCTAAGAGACTATATAATCATAAATGAAGTATTTTAACCATTATAAGGCATTTATAGAGTTGACAATTTTTTTAAATAAAGGTAGTCGCGACTTATGACCACAACTGAACCCAAAATTTCTGTTGTTAAGTGAGACATTTGTTAAGTGAGTTTTGTCCCATTTTATAACTTTTCTTGCCACATTCGTTAAGTGAATCACTGCAATTGATAAAATAGTAACATGATTGATAAAGAAATCTGGCTTCCCCAAAAGATGCTCATGTAATCCTGGGACATTGCAACCATCATAAATATGACCCAGTTGTCAAGCATCCGAATGTAAATCACGTGACTATGGGGATGGTGTGATGGCCATAAAGTGTGAAAAATGGTTGTAAATCACTTTTTTTCAATGTTGTAATTTTGAACAGCTGTTCAAAATTACAATTTGAGCTGTTGTAAGGACTATCTGTATTGTTACCATTTTGCTCTTAACATGTTGTTTGTGTTAGCCTAAGTTTAATTCATGTACAAATGATGGCATGATTCTCATGAAACCAAGACAGAGTATTCATTTAACTCTTAATTAGTGTAATCAACTCAGCTGAGCTTAGGTGCTGATGTAAGCTAATGTGGCAGCACAAAGGTCATTCTCCAAAGTGAGGCTGATTATTATATTACCTGCCTATGATTTTTTTTGATCATTACTTTCATGAGACCCTTATTACTTCAAGATTGATTTAATTAATATGTCTTAAATCATATGTGAATTAAATCATTTAATAAGTATTTTAATTTTTTTTTGTTACTCCATCTTCCAGGATGGAATAAAGTTGTATGCAAAAGTCAAATTTAAAACAATAATGTAGTAACATTATAACCTAAATGCACACTAAATTTAAAAAGTCAAAAGAATAGTAAAACCCTTTAGAAGTCATTGATAGGATTTTTATGAAAACTTAGTAGGAATGGAATCTAGGAGCCATGGTGGTGCAGTGGTTAGAATGGAGTTTTGCAGGCTAACTCTGCCCACTGCTAGGAGTTTGATCCTGATCTCAGCCTTCCATCCTCCAGGGTCGGTAAAGTGAGGACCCAGAATGTTGGGGGCAATATGCTGACTCTAAACCGTTTAGAGAGGGCTGTAAAGTTCTGTGAAGCGGTATATAAATCTAAATGCTATTGCAATCTAAGTATATCTTAGGGATTTTTTTACAAAGTCATTATACAAAGTGTAGCTTCAAAAGCTGTGTTTTGTGTATCTACTTATCTGAACTTTTTCTTTGGTGGAACATAAAACCATATCTTCAAAGATACTTTGGCAGCTGGCTCACTGCTTTCAGATATCATGGCTCAAGACGTTTAGCATTTATAAATACAAATAGGTTAGGAAATTTTAGAAGAATATATGTTGTTGGTATTTTAAACTGGTTGGTGTGCTTCAGAAGTCTTGATTTTAGAGAGAAAGAATTTGAATAATGTTTTATAATCAGTCTGAAATATATTTGATCATCTCTTATTAGTATCTTGACTTCCACATAAGAATTGATTTTGTTTATTTATACAATTTATAAACCACCTTGGTCCATATGGACACTAGTTCAGAGAAGCAGGAAACAACACCAGCAAACAATTAAAAAAATAGTCTAATAAAGGGCCATCAGGGAAGAAACCACACCCCAACCAAAACTGGCAGGGCAACTAGCAAATTTCATTCTCCCAAATATTGGCAATATTATCAATATAGTAATCAGCAGGAAAATAACTAAGCCCAGGGAACAACTAAAGTCCAACCATTCAAACCTGAGCTCCATATATTATCTATTGATGGGTCAGATGTATAGGTTTCATTTGTTAAGATTGTGAAGTTACAAGAACATACATTTTACTGTATCAAATCATAAGAAATCATAAGAAAAAAATAGGTAATCAGGATTTGTTTGTTTTTAATCTCCTTTTAGATAACCAATATCAAAAAAACTAATGACTATATACAGTACTGTGTGTCTCTGTGTTGTAATAATGAAGTGGGATTTTTTAAAAAAAATTATGATTGCTTTTTGGAACCACTAATGAAAAAAAACAGTAAAAACACGATTATGAAATATGTTATTTAGTAAGATATGGTGTGAAAAATTGAAAGGATATTGGTTCAAAGCTTCCAGATTTGCTTTGCTTGCTCTGTCCAAGTAACCCTGTACAAATGTATTTTAATGCATGTTAGATTTATTACAGCTTTAGTACCTATAAAATAAATATATTGTAACATCTGTCCTTTGCCTTATATTAAATTTGAATATATTCTGCCCTTTGGTTATAGGAAGGTTGAAGCAGACAAAACAGTTATAATAACACTACTTAGCACATTAATCCGTGTAGCTTTTTCTAAGGGAAAATAACATTCAACCCTGCAGAGCTGAAGAACATGTACGATATATGAGGTATAGGATACATAAGGAAAAAGGTAGAAATTATTGTGATTGGAAAATTGTGATAAAAAGAAAAGGAATGTTCCAGAGATGGGATTTGTTTTCACAAAACATTTTCTTTCCAGTTCTTCAAATAGTGACAAATAGAAACACAATAAGGTTCTATTTTTTTTACAGTTTCTCGGGGGCTTATGTGATTTATTTGCCATAGAAGAACACTAATTATATAGGTCTATTTTAATTATAGACCTCACAAATGTAAATATCTTGTATAATCTTTTTGAGCCTCCAAGGATATTTAGACTATTAAGATTATTAGATCAAGTATATCACAGCTCCAATGGCAAAAATGATAAGCCTCTCCTTTTGCACAGGGGAATTTTAAGAAAATGGATCATAGATCTTAGATAGGTTCCTCATCTGAAAATGGAATACTTGCTGAAACTCTTGTGGATGTAATCTCAGTCTTCTCCGATGTGGCTGGAGACATCAGCCAGACTGGGTAGAGCTCGCCTATCAGCATGAGGACCGAGCCTGCCAATCATTTATTTTTGCTTAGTCCCGCCTCCTGACCAGGGAATCTCCAGTCTCGGCTCGGTCCTTCGGCTAGATAGGCATGTTCGTCCTTTTCTGCCTGAGGTTTGGCTCTGGCCTTTGGTTTTGGACTATTTCTTAGTTCAATTGCTGTCAGGTTTTCCCTGAATTTCTTTAAATTTTCTTTCCCTTTCTATTGCCGTTTATACTCTTCTTCTGTTAAAAGCCCATTTATTTAATTTCTAGTAGTTGTCTCCCCACCCCCACCCCACTCCATTTAAATTTGAGTTGGTTTTTTGGTGGTTGGGGGGCTTTTCTATAGTTTGGGGGGTGCTTTCTGTTGCCTTTGGGCGCGTCGGGAGGCTGCAGGGTTCCTTCTGCAGCCGACCGCCGTTTGTTTCTTGCCACCTTTTTTTCCTTTAGAAGAGTCGGGCGGACGGCTTTAAGGTATTTCATTGCCGTCCACCATTTTGTTTCCTGGTTTTTCCCGCCTTTTAGCGGTGGCGGCCGTTTCGGCTTTTCTGGCCGCTCCGATCTCCAGCTGATCTAGGGAGATTGTTTATTTAAAAAAAAAAAGAAAGGAAGAGAAGAAGAGGACAAGAAAGGAATTTAGACACAGGAAATAAAAATCTTCATATTAGGTGCTAAATAAATATTCCAAAGTAATAAAGTTAAAAAAAAAAAGGGGGGGGGACAAAGGAGAGAAATAATTATTCAGATTTATGGATTAACCTCTCCAATTGACTAAGAAGGGAGAGATAGAGGAAGGAAAAATTACTAGGACGGAGCAAAAGCTGGCTAACTCTTGCTATTTCTGGAGCTGCTTTACAGACCTGAAAAGGTCTATATAACCTGTCTGAGGTTTGTTAAGAATATTGCTCCCTGAGCCCAGGGCCTTCCAGACATCAATTTCTTACCTTCTCTTAATTGGTTGGCTGTATAGCGATCTACCCCAAGGGGGAATCATTGGGCTGTATAAGCGTTTCCCATTTGTGGGCCGCTTTTGATGTATGCGTCTCTGCCCAGTTTCTGGGGGAATGTTCTACAGATACTGACATTACGCCTCTAGTTTGGTTGATTGGTCCCTAATAATAATAATAATAATAATTAAAAAAAAAATAGTGACAAATATCCTTCCTCCTACTTGTCTGCAGCTGTAACATAGTCTGTCAGCGAGATGCCTAAGGCTAAGAGCAAATCTCAGAGAGCAGGGGATAACGATGGAATTCCTGATGATACTGCAGAGCAGGCTGCTCCTATTCGAAAGGGGCATTCCAAGGCCTCTCAGACAGCCCCTAAGGGCAAAAGGCAGGCCCCAAGCTTCCTCTAAGTTTGAACAGCATAAGCTTATGAAGCTTCAGCGCCTTTGTGACAAGGCTTCTCGCAATACTAGGAACCGTGAGTGGTCTGCCTCCCCTGCTAATAGTGTGGGTCACGTGTCCTTAAGGGACTGTGAGCCCTTGATATCTAATGCGGCTCTTTGGGGTGACTCATTGTCTGCTAGGCCCCTTCAGACTTCCGATCCTCAATCGGAAGCTCAATCCCAAGCCATTTCCTTGCCAGCTGATTTATGCCTTTTGATGGCAGACGTAATTCGCCAGGAATTCAAGGTCCTTTTGGCGGAGTCTCGCCAACGCTCCCCTTCTCCATCTGAGGTTTCTGAAGAGGCTGAGGTCCAGATCGATCAAGGTCAGCCAGAAAGGACTGATCCTCCCGCTCCTGTACTAGTCACTCACTCTTCTGTCACTACTGAGAGTGTTCACTCCTTGGAAGATCTAGACTCCCCAGGCTTGGAGCTATCTGATGATGAGGGGTTAATCCCCGATCAGCCCCCTTTCACTGGCCTTTTCTCTCTGGCCTTATTCAGATCCCTCCTTTTCAAAGCCGAGAATGCTGCTCGGTTGGGGTCTGGGGCGGAAGGGGAGCCTCCTTCCCAAGCTCAAGATTCGTCCCAGTCTCTCTTTTCAGAACCGACTTCTTCTGTGGATGTGGTTCCGGTGCCTTCTCTTCTTGTCTCCGCCATCAAAAGACCCTGGTCTCTGCCCTCAGCAGCCCCTGCTGCCTCTAAATTGGACAAGCGACTTTTTAACATTGACGAAGAGATTAATACTGTGTTACAGGTCCCATCAGTGGATGCACCGGTGGCGGCTCTTTGCCCCAATGCTTCTCTTCCAGGTGATCTGGAGGAGGCCTTAAAGCCAGAAGAACGCAAACTGGACCTGGCTCTCCAGTGAGCTCATCAGGGAGCAGCTTGGGCCATCAGAGCCTCTACTTCGGCATCCTTCTTCAATAGGACTACGATGGCTTCAGGAGTTGCAATCCTCTCTGCCTCCCGAGAATCTGTGCCTGCTGCAAGATTTCAACAAGCTCATTGCAGCACTTCAATTTTCTGCAGACGCTACCCTTCACGCTTCCAGGTTTGCTTCCAGTTCTCTCGCCTCTTCTGTATCTGCTTGTAGGCTCCTCTGGCTTCGCAATTGGTCGGCTGATCTCAAACACAAATGACGTTTGGCCTCTTTGCCATATTCTGGGACTCATCTCTTCGGACCTTCTTTGGAGCCTTTCCTCACGGAAATGAAGGATAAACGTAAGATCTTAGTTTCAGCCATCAAGAGGCCCGATTTCCGTTTCCCTACCCATTCCCATCGACCTCCTTCTCATCAGCAGGAATGGGGTTCTTCTTATAGACAGTCCCCAACAGGTTCCCGGTTTAGGGGGTCTTCCGACCGGTCCTTTAGGGGTAGGCCCTATGCGGGTCGCAGGCCCTTTCGTGGGGGAAGGGGCCGTCCTTTCCATCACCAGCGCTAATCCTCCTTTGGATTTCCCCATTGGCGGCAAATTGGCCTTCTAAGCCGACCGTTAGGATGCGATTTCCTCAGATGCTTGGGTTCGAAACACAGTCCGCTTTGGTCTGGCTTTGGAGTTCGTCTCCTCCCCTCCTTCCTTCTTTACTCGCTGTTCTGTTTCTCGCCTTCCCTCTAGAAGGGCTTTGATGGACTCTGCAGTTCAGCATTTACTGGATATTAAGGCTATCCAACGAATTTCTAACTCCCAACGGAGGTTGGGCTTCTACTCTCGCCTTTTCCTAGTCCCCAGATCTTCTGGGGGGTGGCGTCCTATCCTTGATCTCAAGCGTCAAACAAGTTCGTGGTTTATCGCAAATTCAAAATGCACTCGTTGCATTCCATCCTAGCTGGTGTACGAAGGGGCGACCT